>CAUYRH010124813.1:0-26926 GCA_963574655.1 Perodicticus potto | reverse complement strand
GGAATATTACACAGCCTTAAAGAAAGATGGAGACTTTACCTCTTTCATGTTTACATGGATGGAGCTGGAACATATTCTTCTTAGCAAAGTATCTCAAGAATGGAAGAAAAAGTATCCAATGTACTCAGCCCTACTATGAAGCCAATTTATAGGTGTCGTATGAAGGGTATAACCCAACTATAACACAAGAATAAGGGGAAAGGGGCAAGGGTAGGGAGAGGAGGGGGCAGGTTGGGGTGGAGGGAGGGTAATTGGTGGGGCGACACCTACGGTGCATCCTAGAAGGGTACAGGCAAACCTTACTAAATGCAGAATACAAATGTCTTCATATAATAACTGAGAAAATGCCAGGAAGGCTATGGTAATCAATTTGATGAAAATAGTTCAGATTGTATATGAAACCAGCACGTTGTACCCCTTGATTGCACTATTGTACACAGCTATGATTTAGTAAGAAAGACAATAAGAATAAATAAATAAATAAATCTAAAAGTGTCACTTGAGCTGTTTTTCTGTCAGAGTTCCTTGGACCATGTTGCCACAATAGCCTCATTCATTATGTTAATATGTGACAATCATGTCACAGTCATTCAACCACTTATCTGCAATGTCTGTTATGTTGTCAGGTAAATCATCTATGGAAAACATTTAGCATATACTAAATACATATTTTCATTTATTCATCTCATTTCCTTGTGAACTCTATATACAAAGTCCTTTTCTATGTGTATCAGTCATCCACAAGTAGGTTTAATAGCTATTTGCTAAATGATTATTATGGTTGGGATTCTTTGCTAGGCTAATCTTACTTTGTAGGTGTAAGCATCCTGATTGGGGGGGTGGGGAAGCACAGAACTTTTATTAACACTTACTTTCCTTATCTTACTTTCTATTTGCACAATTTGCACAGTTAGATTTTTTGACACGGTCTCTGTGTTGAGAAATTACAGGTCTTAGTCCCTAAATCCTCCCTGTATTCTGCAGGGGAATGAACTGAAACATAATCAGCAAGGCCAAATGTCTTTGGGGAAGGTAAGGGAGCAGAGCAAATCATGAAAGGGGAGCACAACATGGTGGCTATTTACAATGAAGTATAAGAGGGCCTTAGTTTGTTTGAAAATTCTGTCCGTGACAATCATCCATGATATTTATAATCATTGTTTTAGTTAAAGTCCTAGATGGAAGGATCATAAAAATACAATATATATGAAAAGTGAATGTAGAGCCCAAGACATAAATCACAATTTAATAGAAATCACATTAATTCTTATACCAATATATATTTTATTATTGTTTTTTTTACAAGTGTACAGCTTATTAAGAATTAAACAAAGGTATGATGTGATACAGTACAAGTAAGACACTGAAGATAGGTATAATAGTACTACTCACACAAAAACTTAAATTTCACCTCAAAAAAAACACAAGACAAAAGAGAAAGCAATCTCATTATTATAAGATAAGATATTTCATGTAACGTATTACATGAAATAATAAGAGAAAGCAATCTCACTGTTATAAGATAAGATATTTCATGTAAAGTATTATTTTTTTTTGAATTCAACAAATGCTGAGTTTCTCACAGTACACTAATCATGGTGCGGTGCAGGACCCCATTCATCACAGCACACTAACCATGTTGTGGTGTGGGACCTCGTTCATTATAGTACACCAACCATGGTGTAGTGCAGGTTTTAAAGACTCTTGAAGTGAAAGGGAAAAGAAGATCATGTAATCCAACCCCTTCAATGTGCCGATAAGAAAACTAAGACTCAGAAATGTGAAATGAATGCTGGAAAAGTTTATGTTTGATATTAGAAATAGAACTAATTAATTTTCCACAAGTATATATGTTCCCTGCTTTCCAACGTGTTTAGAATTTTGAAATATTGTGTATGGGTTTTAATTACTTTTGAAGAAATTTAGCAATTGTTTTTAATCCTATTTGGAGAGAAATCCTGTTTCTCCTCTCTATTCTGTTTTAATTTCAGATTAATATGAGGGTACAAATGAGTAGCTTACATTGTTTCCAATATGTATTTTTAAAAAGTACTTATCTGAAGTGTGTATCATCAGATCAAAATGAAATCAAATCTTGAGATTTTGTTGACTACAAGTCACACAATATGACTGCTATGAAAATTAACATTTAATTTGCATTAATAAAAATGTAATCTGAGTCAGACTTTCCTATGTTCTACACTTATCTGCTCATATTGGGCATATAGTGTCTGGTCCTGGATAAAATAGTTAAAAGAATATTGATATATTAAAGCAAAAAAAATCCACAGGGGAGTGGCCAGGATAAGAAGTCTAGAAACCAAGTTTCATAATTAAAAGTTATAATACATGAGACTCTCTATAAAAGAGAAAGCTAAGAAAAATTAAATAAATATTTAAAGCACAAAAATGTTCAGAGAGCACAGTTTGCAAAGTAAAAACTATTGATAATCTGTGTATTATTAAGAGACTATCCAGCCGAAGAGAGGTTGTCTAACAAATTGAGCTGTACACAGTGGAATAAGATTACTCTGGAAGTATGAGCTCTCCCTTAGCGAAGCTGTTCAAATAGGTATTCAAAGTAATCCCAGCACTTGGGAGGCTGAGGCAGGTGGATTGCCTGAGCTCATGGGTTCAAGACCAGCTTGAGCATGAGTGAGACCTTGCTTCTAAAAAATAGCCAGGTGTGTGGTGGGTGCCTGTAATCCCAGCTTCTTGGGAGGCTGAGATAAGAGGATCTCTTGATCCCAAGAGTTTGAGGTTTCTGTGAGCTAAGACGCCATGGCACTCTATTGCAGGACCAAATAAGACTCTGTCTCAAAAAAAAAAAAAAACAAGCAAAAAAACAAACAAAAAAAGGTATTGAATAAACACTTGTTAAAGATTCTTAGAAAGAATTCTAATATTGTAGAGAAGGTAATCATTGAGTTGCTTCTCCCATTCTGTGATATACATGCAATAATAAGAGAATTAGAAAGTGGATGTTACTGACTGAATAAATCCTGAAATTGTCATTAAAATAATCAGTACTTTTAAAACATTCTAATTTTTAAGATGTAAAATTGTTTGTTGGGGTCCATGCACAATATAGAGAAGACTGTAAGTATGTAAATAGTATTCTCTTCCTATGGTGTGTTTGATTGTGGGAACTTATATTACACCATATAAGAACTATATCACCATCTCTGGCTATAGAAGACAACCCGACCACACGATAATAGTCAGGGAAGCTTTTAAAAGGGATTGCTGTGGGTTTAATGTTCGTGTTTTTTTCCTCTTTCATGTGCTGTGCTGAGCACATGCCAGCAAGGCCAGTGAGATAAAGAAACTTTACTTGTTGAAATCACAAACAACATTCATTTTTATAGAGCACCCGAAAATAAGGGGAGACACCTACCATTTCCCACATTTATTTTTATTTTATAAAAAAAAAATTAACTGCCACCCAAATTAACTGCCACACGATTTTTATTTTCCTTCATGAAGGAATGCCAAATATGATAAGGATCCCATATGTTAAAAGTCACTTGCAGCCTCATTGTTCCTTTGTGTTAACAAGTCCTCATAAAACAGATGGATTGCCCAGGCCAACTTCCTTCTATGACCCTCCAAAATAAACACTCTGTGCTTTATCAGCTGAAAAGGAAATTCTTCATTTTTATTAGAGAAGAGACATAGTTTCTTAGTTTGAAATAAAAATCTATGACCCCATTTGGCATTGTTTTAAACAATCTTTTTTTTTTTTTTAAACAAAACCAGAGAAATAACTAGATCACCCAATAATTTCCCCTCCATATAAATCCTGAGTTAAACAGTGAAAAGATATAAGTATAGATTCTATATATCAGGAATTTTAATGAGATCATAAAACAAAATTCTCTCATTATAATAATTTTAAATGAATCATGAAAAGCTTTGCATCCCAAGCTAATACCCAAAGACTCACCTAATATAATGTACTTTATTAGGGTACGTTGTGCTCTTTCATGGACCTCTGGTCTTCCTACCTAGATTCCTCTTATTTAGGAAGCATATTTTGTATTGTCCTGGTATTTGACTCTTACATAGATTTATCTTTTTTTTTTTTAGCGGATTAGTATTCTCCAGACTAGAAGGCAGTGCACAGGTTGGAACCCAGAGACATTATATGAGTGAGAATATAACATGAAAAGCAGTGAATATAGTTGGGAAAATTTGCCCACCAGAGTAATGGAGTTTCAAAATTAGAAACCAGGCTGCCTTACTGATGAATACAGATTCTTTCTCCTTTCTCATCTGCTTCCATTGCATCTCACTCCAAGATATTAAAAAGACTGCAGAACTGTTTAACTGATATAATGTCTAATTGCTATCTCTCTTTTTATTGTCTATATAATTACTCTCTGTAATTATTAGAGAGATGTTTTGAACAAATGGTACTTTCTCAAATATCACAAGTTTTATAATAATACAAAGAGCTGGCGACTCTGCTTATGTAAAGCAAGTCTATCTGGGGAGTGAACTGAGATGGTGATAATTCTATTTTGTCCATGCAATGTAGATGACGCTGCCCTTGGGGAATTTGTACTTGAACAGAATATGAAAGTCACTGATAACTTGTTTATTTTCTTTCTCCCAAAGCTGAGAGGTACAATCTGGCTTTCTAGTCTCTGCACTTTGCCTTTATTTAATGTAGTATAGTGAGAGAGAAACTTAGATATATAGAGAAAAATTAATTATCTACTTGTTCATTAAATATTATTAAAATAACAGTATAATTTCTGAATACTAGACGTTAATTAGTGATGTGAAAAATATAATAATTATAAAATCTTCATAATAATTTCCTGTTTAATCACTTCTTGTGAATTTGTAAGTACAATTTGTATTCAAGCTTCCTACTTCAAAGTATAAAAGTAACAAGGAAGAATACAAAAGAAACATGAGAAAATGCCCTATCTTTAAGGAAATGAAAAATCTGGGGACATCTCTTGACAGTAAGACACATTAGACAGATGAGAAAATGTAGCATATAATTCCATATGCAATTGTGTATAAGTATAATAAGTCAGAATATTTTAAACAGGAAATATGATTGTGAACAAAAATGATTGATGAGAAGTAATGAAATCTCTTGGAAGATGAGGGTTTCAGCTGTTATTACCATCCAATTTCTAAATAATTATTTTCTATATTTTCTTAAATATTGTTAGTAATGTAAAGATAACAGTTATGATATTAATAGCTGACATGTTTGGAGTTTACTGTATAACTGGCACTGATCTAAGTGCTTCATATATATTAAATGATGTAATCTTTCATAGTAACCTTATATGCTAAGTAGTTTTACAAGGTCCAGTTCACAGATAAAGAAACTGAGGTATAGAGAGGTTCTATAATTAGCTTAGTGTCATATAACTATTCAAACTTATGGTCCTTACCCAATATTTAATGTTGCCTTTCTTGACTATCCAACATTTTCCCTTCTTTTACATTCTTACCTAAGTGTGTATCTAATCATTTATTTTTATTTACATCGTGATAGTAAAAAGAATCAGAGAAAGTTTAGAGGGAAGATTACAATGAAGAAATTTATAGTCAGGCATCAAACAGCTGTAAACAAATGTCTTGGCTTCAGTAGTGACCGATTATAAATAGATTCAGTGATTCTTCCAGGAGCCACAGTTTGTGTTCATGAATTCTTGCTACCTGACTTCCAGGAGTTTCCCAAGTTTCCGTGAGGACCCACAGATACTACCACAGGTACACTCAAGACAGGTTTCAGATGTCTCTGTGTTTTTTTATCAAATTATTATTACTTGTTTTGATGATGATTCTTCTAAAATTACAGTTTTTTCCTGAATATCTACCCAGTAGGCCTAAAATTACCAGATTATCCCATTAGTCCAACAACTTCTAGTAAAATGCTGTTAACCAAAGCAGTTATTAAACAGAGAACTATTGTTAATTGAAATGGCAGTATTTGGACTTTCCAAAACTGTCTTCCTGTCTAAAATTTCACTCCATATAAATTCAGCTGAAAATCACGTCAGAAATGCCCAGTATCTATTGTGCCCTATAATCAAGGCTCAACTAACATGTTTCAGAAAAAAGATAGTGCCTGTCCTTCATCCTCATTCAGACTCATCTCTCGAGTTTTCACTACCTTTCCTAAAATCAATTCCTTCCACTGATGATGAACAGCAGAAACTTCCATTCCCACGTGATTATTGTATTGGCTTACAACATTCATTAAGACAATTAAATTATTTCAAAACACAATAATACATAACATTTAATGCATCATAAATGTTAGTTTTAGAATATCACAGGTCCAATCCAGCTATTTTTTCTGAGTCCTCCTCCATGTGAATGTAAACTCATGACCCTTTGGCCCCTGGCAAAGATGTCAACTCATTTTTCCTGCTCAAGTGTATAAAAACTCACATATATTTATCAGGAAAAGGCAAGAAAGAGGTGTGAAACCAAAAAATGTAATTTAAGAGGGTTTAATAAAAAGATTATTTAAAGGTAAAGTGGAGCAGAATTAAGGGAAGCCAAGAGGGAATGGCACAGCTAGTGACAGCGAGACAGTCATTGTAAGTGGAAGATGCTATTATGAAGTCAGTGAGACCTGTAGGTGTAAGAGATGCTCACTCCTCCCAGAACAGAAAGGTAACCACTGCTGCAGTACCGCTCATCTGCCAAGGACAAAGGGAATAAAAGTTCCAAATTTGTTCATCTGTGTCCTTCTGTGCTCCTGCTGGTAGGTATTCATGGCTGAGCTCAAACAGGGCAAAGGGCAGGAGCTTGGGGTCAAGATGATAAACTCTAAAGGACTCAGCACAGAACAAAGGCAGCAGAGTAGATCTGGATGCATCAGCAGAGAATATTCAATGAAACACAAGACTCAGCACAGCTGGACAGACTCGACAGTAAACAGAAATGTTGATGTAGCAGTTGTAGCTTCCTGTCATCCCTAAACACAGTTAAGAAACACAGAGGTATGGTTCTGCTGAGAGGTTTTCCAGAATGAGAAGCAACAGTTTACCTTAAAAATGAATCCTTATAGATGCAGAGTGCATAGATACAACCTACTTTGCAAATGCTTTAACCATACTGAAAGTTATGAACAGTGGGCAAGTTGTTCATAACTATAGCCTGATAAGTGCTAGCTCTGATTAAGGGTTGAAGGGAAAAGGATAAAATAATATTTATGAGACTTCTTCAAGGTCTGGGCTCATACATTCCAGGAGAAAAACAAATGAGAATTTGGACAGAAGCTTTAGCTAGGAATCTATACTGTATTACACTATAGTCCTGATAAGAAGAGAGACCACCTATGTCTTGTTTTCTGTTTTTAACATCTCAAAGATAGTCAGTAAATATTTGTTTTTAAATAAAATAACCAACATGTATTTGTGCAAAAGAATGAGCAGTTAAAACATTTTGAAAAGAACTAACAAAAGGTGATATTTTTTCCTCAAGGATAAAATATTTTAAATTTCCATGATTATTAAAGCAACAGTGTGTTTTGTGAGTTTTAAGATTTTCTATGAAACCTTCTGAGCTATAAAATATACAACATTTCATATACATGTGAAATTATGTAATACATAATAAGACAAGCATCATATTACTTAATACATATCATATTATTACATCTTATACCACGTACTAAAGGATTTTAAGATAAACTTAAAAGTCAAAGTAAAAAACCAAAACAAAATCATAAAAAACAGAGGCCAAACTGCAAGTGAATATATTAACATGCTTGTTCTTGACAGTTCACATTAACCTGGAGCCCCCGTGAAAAGGGACCTGACTTTCACAAATTACTTTTTACTATTTCAATTTTGCCTCTGGCTTTTAACATTAGAAATAAGTGACCTGTAAGAGTTATGACCACTAAGGGGGAAAGGCATAAAATATGCTAAGATAGCCAAAACATTAGATTCCTTTTGTCTAAGTCAGCCAAGAAACCTAAATCACCTGCAGCTGAGTTTTGAGAAACATTGACCATCAGAATTTTACTGAAATAGAGCAAGCAAATTTAGAGATTGACAGAGTCAGTTTCATTTGGGTATAAGACTTACTGCTGTTGTTTTACTGAGAAACATTTTCAATACTTTTTTCTCCTGAAAATTTCCTTGAACTCTCTAAAAATTCACTTAGATTTAAAATCAGTATTTTATCTGATGAATTAAAAATATCCAGCTACTACTGTGGGTGAAGCTGTGAATTTGTTACTGGGTAATGAAAATAAAATACAGGCTAAAATGTCAAAAAATTCCTGCCATGAAAGATCTTAAATTGAAGGAGCGTTTCTCATCTCCAAGACGCTGTCCACGCAATCACTGTCATCTCCTTGTATGACTGGAATAATAAGTATGACTTTCAAACCAGACCTTTTCCTAATATTCTGGTAAAGTTTTGGAAATAGCCTCACGATAGCTTGTGTACACAAGTCAGACATATTGAAACCTCAGAGTTATATACTTAAAAGTCTCTCTTTCCATGGAAGTGCCACCTAAAGTCGCCCCTTCATGAAGTTTTCTATCAGAACTACAATAATCAGCATTTGTCAGTGTCTCATATCTTTGAGTGACAACAGCTCAACATTGTGCCCATGCTATGATTTTTCTTGAACAGTAAAGATCATTTGTATGATAATATTAAACATTTTAGGGCACTGTTTTCATTCAACATCTCAATTTACCTAGTCTCTATTATAAGTGAAGCAGCTATTCACCCTAACTATTGTATTTCAACAATGGGCTTTTCTACTGTCTGTTATCTCTACTCTTTGGACAACTTCCCACTTATCTAATCTATATAGGCTTCTGTTTTTCAGTGTTTTTTTTCTATATTTGCTATTCACAAACAGCCACATACAAGTTATACTAGCATATCATATAGTACTGTTACAAGTAGGGGTTTTAACTAGTATGTCATCTATGAGTTTTGAAAAGAATACAATATATATCCTACCAGGAGGGACAGCCAACCATGACTGCAGGAACTATGCTTCAGTGGAAATAGGAACATTAGAAATACTGAAGACTGGGGATTCATTTTTTAGTAATATCCTCATTTAACACTTTCCTTCCTCCTTTTTGCTAAGGATACTTGCTTAAATTCATTTTTAAAATAACTGAAATTTATACGCTACACTTAGTAGATTTGACATATACCCTTATAAAATGCACCATAAGTGTGGTCTGACCAATTACCCTCCCTCCACAGAGTATAAATGTGATAACACAATAAATAAGAAAGTACAGTGAAGGCTATGTTAACCGGTTTGTTGTAAGTATTTCAAATTGTATATAAAACCAGCACATTGTACCCCATAAATGCATTAATGTACATAGCTATTATTTAATTTAAAAAAATAACTGAAATTTTACTCACCATTTTAATAATGAAAGTGACTATAGAAATAGCATTATATTTAAAATAGGCAAACTTCCCAGTAAGTTCAAGGTCGTTTTGTGTGCATGGGAATAGTGAAGTAAGCTGGCTGAAGAGGAGATATCTAAAGCTAAGGATGTTACATGTGTTCATCAAAGTGTCTAATGAGTATTAGATTTTAAAAATGAAGAATTTGAAAGTATTTATATACACTTTTAAAAGGAAGAAAATTAGTAATTTTTTTTTTGTAATTCAAGACAAGTAAAAATAAATACCATGAAGTGATTACTAGCGTAACCAAACACTACTGAATTGGCATAAATTCATGTAAGCGGATAGATTTTTTTTGTATTGTATCTATTAGAAGAATAATTTCAAGGCTGTTCATTGACTCATTTCATCAAAAAGTTGTTAGATGAATACGCTAATATAATGGTTATAAAATTTAGTAGGAGAGTCCTAGTTTATGAGATTTACTACTTCCTTGTTAACAATCATTTAATCTCCTCTTTAATGTCTATAAAATAATTAAAAACTCTCAATCTACTCTAAGATCTTCCATAAACTGAACACAAATTCTTCTCAATTAATTTCTTTACAACTTTAGTTTACAAACCTTAGTAGAATAAAAGGAGGGGAAGAAGAAATAAGAAGAAGAAAAAAGTAAAACTAAAAAAAGTAAGAACGCTACTGATGCATGGTATGGTGTCCAAACCCTTTGTGTGCATTTTCACATTTATATTTTAGTTGATTTCATTTTTCTTTTTCGTCCTACTTTCTTCATTATTCTCTGTTTAAAATCTTCCCTTTCCATTAGAATATCAAAACTCTATAGTTCATGAAAATTTCTCAAACACACCAAATTCTCAAAATGTTATAGATCAAAACTCTCTATTTTATGAAAATTTCCCAAACACACCAAACTTACTTAATGTTTGATCTAACATGAAAGAATACCTCTATGTCCTATACTCTATTCCACCTAGTTCAATAAGTGTGTGATTATTTGCTACATGCCAAGTGATGGCTAAACCTGGGCACAGACCAGACTGTTCAGAAGGAGGATAACTGCTACTCTGGTTGAAGTTAGTGTTTGTTTTCAGTTACATTTATCTTATTTTAGAGGGCAAAATCCTGTCTGAAAGACAGGATTATCTCTAGTAATATCCTTATTAGGTACAGAAGATAGTTGGCCAATACATACACACTAAAAACAAACAAAGGAATAAATTTCTCAATAGATTGTTCTAGAACACATATCAGCCAACATTTTCTGCCAAAAGTCAAAGAGTAAATAATGTCATCTTTGTAGACCACTTGGTCTTGGCAATAACTAGCTTGAAAGCAACCATAAATAATTTATAACTGAATGGCCATTGCTGTTGTGTCCTAATAAAACTTTATTTACTAATGTAGGCAGCTGACCTATTTTGGCTCTTGGGTTGTTGTTTACAGACTCCTATAGTAGAAGATGCTCTTGCCCTCAATTGGATTTCCTGGAGGCAGAGCCTAAGACATGGACTTGGGTATAAGAGTTAATGTAAGGGAAAGAGGACAACAGAATGGGACAAAAAAGTTGCAGAATAGGACATGGTCTCAGGCAAAGCTCAGCACTGTCTGACTGCCAATGGGAGAAGAGTGCATCTGAAGCAGAGAAACCCTGTCGAGTTATTTTTTTCATGAACAAAACAGACTTTTGCACCCACAGCCCTCTTGCTATGGGCTGCTGGGGTTAGAGGGTATAGTGCGGAGAGTTTCAAGCTCCCTAGCCAGATGGCTCTTGTCTATCAAGGGTAATTCTCCAGAAAAGGGTGCAGTTCACTCTTTATTAGCAAGCATAAATTCACTGGAGGAAAATTTGATTAAAGAAAAGCTAGCATTTACTAATCCTTTCATGCCTGTGACAGAGTATAGTCTCAGGGTCTCTTTCTCTCCTTCTGGCCTTTACAACAGGGCTGCTGGACTTCTTGTATGAGATATGGGGCTCCCAAGGCACACTGACAGAAATTTCCAGGCATGTGAGCCTCGCACCACTTTTTCTGTCTAGTATATAGCAAAATGTGTCCCCAGTCCAGACCAAATTGTATCTAGTGAAATGAGTACTCAACCTTCCCAACTGGAGCTATCTTTGGAGATCAGGTAGTACAGGTGGCTTGGCAGCCTGTGTGTGATCTGTCCTTAGAATACCTAGCTCTGCTTTCCCCTCCACCTCAGTCACTTCATCCCCACCTGTGCCTTGAGGAACCAAGGAACTCTGAGGTGTAACCCTTACCCTTACTGGTCTCTGTGCCAGTGAGGATTTTCACCACCCAATGGTTTAGCCCTTACCTCTTTCAGGCCATTGGTCAAAACTCATCTAAAACAACACCCTCCCTTGTATTACACTCCATTTCCCTTCCCTTGAAATACATTCCATTTCCACAGCCGGCCCTCTGTCTATAGCACATTTTCTCACTTGGCTTAAGATCTATTGTCTCACCCTCATTGGAATGCCTTGGAGAAGAAAATTTGACTGTATGTATTATTCTTGTTATATTCTTAATGTAGAGAATTCCTGACATGTTGTACTTACTCAATAAAGACTCCCCAAAAGTACATAGATTTGAAATTGTGCATAGTATTTTACCCAGAAAAAAATATGACTTCAAGTATTTATCCTCAGAGAAAGAGTAAGTGCATGTGGCATGTGTAAGCATAAGCATTAACATAAATGTTATTTAAAACATATCCTTCTTTTAAAAGTGGAAATTTTTTGATATCACCAATGATAAAGTTATTACTAATTAAAAAAGATATTTTTAGTCTTTATTGATTGACATTGAACACTGCATCTCCAGACATGCTTTAGGGTAGATAAGGCCATCAAAAAGGAATATATAAAACACTTTATAACTTTTACATGAACATATAGACACACACACACATGTACAAGAGAAGGGGAAATAACACATGGAAGTCTGTTTAGCTAAATAGTGGTTAACACTGTTTTGGTTTATTTTTAATTTATGTGATTGCTTTATTTGCCGATTTAATTTTATTCATGAGTATATGATATATATACATCATGAAATAAAAACAATAAATTCAACTTACTTTAGTAAAAAGCAGTCCAATGTAACTCATACTTTCTCTCTCTCTTTTTTATTTTATTATTAAATCATAGCTGCATACATTAGTGCAATCAAGAGGTATAATGTGCTGGTTTCATATACAATCTGAAATATTTTCATTAAACTATTTAACATTGCCTTCAGGGCATTTTCTTTGTTATTGTATGAAGACATTTATATTCTGCATTTAGTAAGTTTAGCCTGTACCCTTATGAAGGCTTTTGCATCTTACATTACCTTTAAATTGTTTAATAATTGTGTTTTCACTGTATTTTTCTGCCCTTCATTTTTTTTTTTTTTGTCCAAGACAAATCTTTGTACTAGATTGTAACAGAAAGCTCTGCTGTAAATTCAGTAAAAGCTGGGATGTTTTTTCAGTGTAATGGATAAAATTGACCACAGAAATTCATTAGCTACCACCTTTATATTAAAGGAAGACCCATGATCTGCCTCACTTAGTTTTTATAGAGTGCAAGATACAGAAGCATTATTATGTGATAGCTTTAAGGAAACATTTTATTGAGAAATGAGACAGAATAGAAGCTATTAGAAGGATTCCATAAGGGAGAAATAGGTTAACCCACAGCCTGTACAGTCTTTTCTTTGTCTTTGTCTTAGAACCGTGACTTCCTGTGGCTCAATTACTTCTGCTCCCCAGCCCTTTTAGTCCACTGTGCCATGAATGCTCACCCCCATGAATTCTTAGATCATCACCAGACCCTCCCTCTCACTTTGATGATGCTGTATACTCAGCAGAATTTTGTAAAATAATTGTTGAATTTAGAACCATTTCTGTGTGTTCTTCCAGAATTCTCAACTAACCAGTACAGCTTAGAAATTTAGATGGGGAAATGCCTTGTGTTTGAGACATGGATGTATTTATTATACTCCTTCCAAAAAATGACTCATTCTAGTGTCGTAAAGCTGCTTGTCAAACATTCACAGTAGTATAACAATTGTATTATCTAAATGATATAATATGTATGACGCAGGGCTCAGTCAGTACACAGAAACCTCTCAATAACTGTTAAGCTATATGTTTAGTGCTCTCTCCTCCTCCAGAGAAAGTACATTTTATAAAGGATAACTAAAACACACTGAATTTTTGATATAAATTTCCAAGAGAATTTTTTCAAAGTACTGACTTTGAAATACTTTGGTATTTTTACCAATTGTGACAAACAAAAGAAAGAGATCTTGGAAATTCTGTAGCAAAAACAGGTAAGAATAAAAATTAGGTGGCTATAGATGTGAACATAAGCTCTCTTATATTTTTACCTCCACAAAACAATGCAGGCTGAGCTTTGATGGCTTTTTAATCACCACAGTCAACTTTCTGGGCTTCAGTCAGTAGTGACAGATAATTCATCACACATCACAGTAAATATTAACTTATAGTTGGAGATTAAGATGAATGGTATTCCAAGCAATAATGGTTGAATTGGCAAGTTACTCCACACCATAAATAGAGTAACCTTGGGAAGTTGTTGAGCCATACAATGTGCATCACAAAGACATCTGATACTTATAAAAGAACCCTAAATTAACCAGCAAAAGGGGACCATCATTCTTTTTGATAGATGGGAAGAGATTAATCCTGTTTGCTGGTTCATAGCAAATCATGTAAAGCCTATCTTCTCTTATACCCCAAATGCTGCTCCCTATATGTCAGACTTTCTCCTTAAAACATAGATTAATATCCTTCAACCTTCTAGGGCTACTCATAGTCTCATTCTTATTTTAGCTATAATAACTGCAACCTATTTTGAATATGTCATGTCTTAAGGTCATTTTAAGGGGACTGTTGTATATTACACTTTAGTACATCTATGTGAACTGTAATTATAATTGATTTGGGTTGTTGGCAAAATTTAAATTTATATTTAAATTCAAATTTATTGGGGTTGTTATTGCTTTCCTCTGATATATTTAAAGGATTTTATTAAAAATGCTAAGAAGTTCATACCAATAGGAGACTAAACAATAGTTACCAACCACCATTTATCTCTAGATTAATAACACAAAAAAATCAAGTTTCATTTTTTCATTTTCTTAGGCTTTCAAAGTTGACATTATTATGACACAAAACCCATATTTCATAGGTCAAAGATTATATCACCCTGCCAACAAGTATAAATTTTATAAATAATATTTAAAACTGCACCTATACATGCATTCAAAGCAATCATATATTTCAGACTCAATCCTCGTAAACATCTGGGTTAGCTTGAGAAAATATTTTCACTAGTGATTTATTTAAACTTTCTAAAAATAGAAAAGTCATCAGTCTTGCACTCGTTTTTTTCATATACTACTTTCTAAAAGAGCAAATAAGGATAGATATCTAATATCATTTTTTTTTTTTGAGACAGAGCCTCAAGCCGTCACCCTGGGTAGTGTGCTGTGGCATCACAGCTCACAGCAACCTCCAATTCCTGGGCTCAAGCGAGTCTCCTGCCTCAGCCTCCCAGGTAGGTGGGACTACAGGCGCCCGCCACAACGCCGGGCCATTTTTTTGTTTTTCGTTGCAGCCGTCATTGTTGTTTGACGGGCCCAGGCTGGATTCGAACCTGCCAGCTCAGGTGTACGTGGCTGGCACCTTAGCCCGTTGAGCCACAGGCACCAAGCCAGATATCTAATATCTTTCAAAAATTTTAAATCAACTAAACTGAATAGTCAAATAGCTTTTTTTTTTCATTTTTTTTATGTGTTTTGGAAGCATTCTCATCCCTGAATTGTTGCTACACAAATATCTGTAGCATTTATTTTGTAAGTAATCCCACATACTATTTTACATCTCTTTGTTGTCTCTAACCAAAACGTAGCTCTTTAATGTTTCCCATATCTTTACAAAGGCAAGCATACTTTACTTTGTGACCATTGGTGACATAAAAGCTCCAAAGATTATTAAACACTTTCATTCTGTAGATATTAGCAGTGAAGATCAAAGAGTTTAAATAACCTGCACAACACCATTTACAATTTACATTATTTTAGTAGTTCTAGAAGAAAATGGATATTCAGCTTCTTGCCTCATGTTCTTTCCTATAATTGCTTTGGCAACACATACGTGATTTGGGGTGGTTAGCTGTACTTACAGAGACCTCAACTTATGTTCTGAACAAAAGGAACTCAACCCAACTGTAGATAACCTGCCCTTGCCCAGAAATCTTGCCTCTTTGCTTTTTGGCATCATCTTAATACATGAAACACACAAACACACCCACCCACCTCTGCCAATTGGCTCCCCCAAAACAGACTCACTGATGCAATATACTTACTTCTACTTGCAGGCATTTATGTGAACTTGCAAATTTTAACATTGCTTTATTTCTATTGCCATGACATTGCTCACTTACTAATGTTTTCCAAGTAATAGGAAACAAGTACAGTCAAGGTAAAGAGGAACTCCAACTTCACTGTAGTCAGTTGTGATGAAAATAGAGTGACATGGTCGATAAGAGCATCTCAGAATTTATCAAAACTGTATGTAATGCCTGTCAATGGTGGACTCTCAAATACATTTGTTGACTTGGTTTCAATTGGATTTAAAAATATTAATTTTAGTAAACCACTTTTCCAAGTACTTGCAGTTGTCAATTAGTTGTCCACTGACTTAACTTGACCAATGCTCTCTAGAGTCCCTAAACTTTGGCGTACTTCTAAGGCTGAGCAAACACTAAAGTATAGACAATCCCCTATTAATAATTTATTCTAAAATTTTCTCAATCACAGCTAAAAACACTTTTTGTTAGACCATCCTGACCATGCTGTCTGTTCTCCACTCACCTGGCAACGCCCCTCAAAGCCTCCTGACAGCCTACCTAGACTCTCCTTATAAAGAAAAGACTGTTTCTGTTTGATTTTTGACATGCTTGAAAATGCTGGAATGTTCTCCCTAATGTAATAGCCTTTAGGAATAAAGTTTTCCTGAGCCTGAGTCTGGATTTGATTTTATTTTGCACCAATAATAGATATGTCATAGAGGAAGAAATTTCATTTACTTGTCAGAATGCCATTCTCCTATAAAAAGCAAAAATCTAATGGCATTGTTATCATTTTTGTGTGTATGTGTGTGTTAGAATATCATAGAAATTAGGCAACTCTGTATTTTTTATTCTTTACTTATTTAGAATGCTCAAGGAATAGTATTGATATCTCTGAGTTTGTAACAGAGAATGATGAGGTATTTTGAGCAGTTGTCAGTAATGTCACACTGTTAGCCATAGAGGCAGTGACTGCAGGGAAAACAAATCATAATAATCATAATTCATGTTTTATATCCAAATTTTATTTTTGAATAGCAATAAGATAGGCTATCTCAGGGAATTCAGCTCAACTGAAGTCTGGTGTCTTAATACCATCTGAAATGCACTAAAGATAGCTGTTTCAGAATGATAAGGCCTATAATATGGTTGCTGGTTTGAACATAATGTGCAAAGAATAATAAAACTATTTTACACAGAAAATAGTCTAATACAAAGTTAGATAAGAAAAGAATATCAGTGTATTTGATATTAAGAATGCCACATGCCATAACGTTATTGTTAGAACAATGTATTATTATATCTTATTTAAATACCACATTATTTCCAAAGCAGATACTAGCAGATATGATTTTTCACTTTTCTACTGACTCAATTCCATGACATCAAAAATCTTTGGAACTATTTTATGGAGTTATCGTCTTCACAAGTTAGAAAATGAGGCATGGAAAAGTTATGTTTCTCAGGTATTATAGATTGGGAGTAAGGCTGAGCACCAGCCTTACTTTTTACACTTACAAAAAGGGAGGCTTGGCTTACTGAATTTTAATTGACTCCTCATTTTAACAGAATCTGAATGCTATCATGCAAGCTGTGGAGAAATTCTAAAAGATGGAAGACTTGATATGTTGTCTATATTTTTATTATATTTCAGAAGAAAGTGCCCAGGGAATACCACTATGGTATTTCAACATCTCTACTTATAATTTTGGAAAATCAACCACAGAACCATGGAAAATACAAAGAAGTACAAACCATACTGAGTTTTGTGTTTTGTTTTTATGTTTTTAATTGAGGTACAATTTGCAATATATGAAATTCATAATTCTTTGGTGTTATAAGTTACAGACTTGTGACTTTCTCTAGTCATTATATATAAGATATATGTATTTATATATAATATGTAATAAGATATATGATAATGTATAGCACATATGCACATATATGAAATACACAATGATGTACAAAAATATGGAGGAAGAATTATATAAAATATTTTAAGGACACAAGGAGAAATCAACTTGGATGGACCAGATAGAATATGGAATTATTGAGAAGAAAAATTAAAGGATAAGCTTAGGGCTAACAAGTAAAAACTATTAAAATAAAATTATGAATTTATATTCTTTCTTGTGACTTGCCAAGGCAAACTAACTAAGCTTTGATATGCTTGGAAACATTTATGCAAATTTAATATAACGTGGATATTCTCAAAGGTGGAATATGGCAAGAATGAAGCTCTTTAGGTCATTTGGAAGGGTCTTGGTACATAATTCTTTTAGAAAATAAAGCCAATGAGAAAAATAATAGAGTTGTCTGCTGCTATTTAGTGAGTTAGAAGAAGCTTTAGGGACAACCTGCACTTCTCATCACTTCAGTGACTCTAAGGAAGTCACCAGCCTTCTCCAATTCCCGGTTACTCCATGTATAAAACAGAGAAAGCAAGGCCTGTTTCATTATACTGGTATGAACACTAAATGGGATAAATCATGCCAAGTTCTATGTACATGGAAGAAGTAATAAATGAAAAACAGGGAGTGAAAGGAGGTTAGGAGGCATTCAAAAAAGAGGAGAATAAGAATTTTTATTTTGAAAAGGAGCAGAGTTTCAACAATTGGGTTGGACTCAGAGGACTGTCATCCTTCATGTCTTTTAGGAGGCCTTGAGATAGAGGGACATCAAAATATCTCCCTCTCCCTTTCTAGTTTTGTGAGGAGACCAAAACAACTAGAAATGACCACCACCCTACACAGGGTTCAAGTTGGCTAATATGAGATTTCCCTTTTAAATTTGTCTTTTTTCACAATTCAATTTCCCTATGATAAAAATACTGGAGGTTCAAAAAATACATGAAAATTACCCATAATTTCTTCATTTGGGATATTGGTTGTAAGGTAGCCCAAACTATTGTCATCTCAAAGTCTTCCTCACATGTCTGGCATTAATACTGACTGCCATTTATTAACTCAGTTGAGAATCTGGCTGGAAAACTTATACATGGCTTATGCATGTGGACTGGACTCTAAGGAACCTGCCAGTTTCCATGAAGGAAGCTCTGAGAGAACCAGGTGCAAATTGTATGTCTGTTATGATGTAGCCTTGAAAGTCTCAGAGCTTCATTTCTGCCATAGTCATAGGACATCCTAGATTGAAGAGGAAAGAAATCTCTTCTCAGTAGGAAAGAGAAAGTATCACATTATGAGAAGTGTGTACAAGATGAAAAATCTTATAACAGATGTACAAGATGGTAAATCATATTACTACATTTGCTATGGGTATTAAATATAACATTCTTGGAACATTATAAGCACCTAATAAATATCAGTTTCTTTATATCTTTAATAGGCAATAAAGTGATTATTCATTTATTATATACTCACTTATCTTTGTTTGTGTTTGATCCAAGTCTTAGGAAGCACTGAAAGTCCTATGTTTTGTTTCATAATGATTACTTCCTTTATTCTCTGAAATCATTTTTCTTTTATGTCAGTTACATATTGCCACAGAAATACACATTAAAAAACACAAGACATCAGTGGAAAATAATAAATTTATCACTCAGATGTGTGGGGTAAGGAAAGAATTGGCCAGGCAAGTTGTCTGGTGTTGGCTGGTTTGCCCACATGTTTGGACATTGGCCAGTAGGTTGTGAGGAAGTGCTGTGACTTAGCTCTATTCACCTGCAGTGGTAGGGGTTTAAATTCATTTTTAAGGGGAAAAAAAAGAAGAAATGGAGAGTGAGATGAAAACCCTGAACTATAGCATTTGCTCATTTCTCTGAGATAAAAACTCCCACCAAGGGTGATTTCAAGCTACCAGTGGCTTAGCATACTCACAAAGTTCCTGACTATTTAAAAATGAAGTCTTGCAAACCCATAACATTTCATTCCAGCATACTACCATAATATAGCTCTCTCTCTCATGAGAGTTAGCTCTAACATAGTGCCTTGGTGACGGTAGAGATATAAAAGGGGAAGTATCCATATACAAGCCTGTTTCAACCATTGCTTGTCAAAGAAAGTCACAAGGTAGATCTCAATGTCAAGAGGTGTGGTAAATTCCTCTGTTCATGAGGAGAGCATCCTGCAAAGTCATATGGTGAAGGATTTAGAAACAGATTTAGATCCATCATCCATCCTTATAATTGACCACATTGGGGATTATTATATTTTGTTTTTAAACAAACTTGCTTTCTATATTTGTAGACTAATTTTGAAACTGAGGCAAAACATGTCAAGAATGATTTTACAATTTGGCAATATAGATTCTGAACAATCCAAGTTATCTTCCTGATACTCTCTTTTGCTGATATCACCTTGTCTGAATTTTCTTATTATCAGCAATTTTCTTATTACCAGTATGTGTTCTGTGCATTTGCAGGAAAGTCCAGAAGTAACATAGAAAATATAAGGTCTAACATAAGTTCACGAACACATCCTAGAAAAGGTGCTACATACCTAATTGATGAGTATCAGTATAGTCACCTTTGACATACTCCCCTGTCAAAGCCGTGCCCTAATACCAGCACATATTCCACTATTCAAAGCAATTTTGCAACTCATTTTCTGGAATGGTCATCAGAGCTGTCATTGTATTACCCTTGATGTCCTGAATGTACTCAAACGATCTTTCTTTCTATATTTTCTTTATCTTCAGGTAAAGAAATAAGTCATTAGGGGCCAGGTGAGCAGGGAGGGTGTTCCAAAACAGTTATTTGTTTACTGGCTTAAAAACTCCCTCATGGATAGTGCCATGTGAACTGGTGCATTGTTGTAATGCAAGAAATGGGAGTTAGTAAAAAGTTAAGGACGTTTTCATGTAGGCTTTTAGCATTTCCAAATAACAAACTTGGTTAATTGTTTGCCAGTTGGTACAAATTCATAATGAACAATCCTAGCAATATCAAAAGGTTAGCAGCATCATTTTGACTCATTTGGACTGACAGAAATGTTTGGTCATAGACAATTGGGTGACTTCCATTTCTTTATTTTAGGGTTATATTGGTACTCCCAAGTTTCATTACCAGTGATTACATGGCCCAAAACATCATCTTCCCTCTTCAAAAGATCTTGGCAATCTTTAACTCTCCTTTGCTTTTGTTCATTGATGAGCTCCTTCAGGACCATTATTGCACATGGCTTCTTATTCCAAGAATTTCAGTTAATTTGTCCTAACTTTCTCTACCAATGCTTAATGTTTTTTTGGTCTTCTATGCTTCCCCCAGTCATCCAATAATTTTGATGCACAATTCGATGAAGTTTTTCTATATTTTAGACAGTTCTGCTTATTACTGGCAGCCCTGATCTCTCTTCAACAATGACACTAGCTCTCCAGCAGAAAAACATTTATTCCATTTATACACTGTTGTTTTATTTACATAATTATCCCCATTAATTTGGACTAACATGTCCTGGATTTCCCTTCCACTCTTGCCAGGTTTAACAAGAAATTCCATGTTTGTTCATTGTTCTAATTCAAGATCCAATGTTGTCATGATGGCACAAAAAACATGCAACAACAATCGTGCCTTTCATCAAGACCTTAGCACATGTCAACAAGAGCACAGTTGTGAGACACTAATATGCCAAGGTCATGAAACCTTACGAAGATGTTTATACAGTGCTGCCAAAGTAAATGCAAGGTAGAAAGTTTGTGAAATTAATTGTCTACCATTGTATATTTTGCATATGTTATTGTTTTCTTTTCCTTTTTCTTTTGAGACAAAATCTGACTTTGTCAACCTGAGTAGAATGCCATGGCATCACAGATCACAACAACCACAACTCCTGGCCTCAAGCAATTCTCTTGCCTCAGCTTCTCAAGCAGTTGGGACTATAGAGACCCACCACAACTCCCAGCTACTTGTAGAGACAGGGGTCTCAATCTTGCTAAGGCTAGTCTTGAACTCACGAGCTCAAGCAATCCACCCACCGCTACCTCCCAGAGTGCTTGGATAATAGGTATGAGCCACTGCACTCAGCCCCTGTTATTATTTTCTTAGCTGAGATGGTATAATTTTGTTTCAGGTTTGAGTAGATTTTTCCTTGCAGTCAACTTTCTTGTGAATGGTTATAATTCAAGAGAGATAATGAGAATGTTTGTAAAACCTAATGAAAAGAGAGAGAGGATGGATCTGCTTCAGAGGAATGAAATTGGTGAGGGTCCATGGAGACATTATTTCTCCTCATTCAGGTTTGGATTATCTTTTAAGGTATATAAACTTATCAAACTCTTGATCACTCTGAAATGCTAATTGATCCATGTTTTCTCCCCAAATTTGCTAATAATGCCAATTTGACTTTTACCTGGTAAACAACTGTACATTTATCTATTCACTTATTTATTTATTTAGACAGACTCTTACTCTGTTGCCTAAGCTAGAATGCTGTGGAGTCATACTAGTTTATAGCAAACTCCTGAACAAGCGATCCTGCTGCCTCAGCCTACCAAGAAAATTGGACTACAGGTACCTGCCACAATGCCCAGCTAATCTTTCTATTTTCAGTAGAGGTGGAGTCTCACTTTTGCTCAGACTGGCCTTGAACTACTGAGCTCAAGGAATCCTCCCACTTCGGCATCCAAGAGTTGCTAGGATTACAGTTGTGAGCCATTGCACCTGGCCTATGACTTGATTTTTAAAGTAGAAGTTATTTTCTGAACTAAGACCTAAGAGATGTAACTTCACCATTACATTTGGCAGTACATTATCATTTGAAAAAAAAATTCCTCCCTGGTGATGGGACCATAACTGATCCATAAGTATTTCAATACAGCTTTTATTTCACTTTTCTTCTTTCTTTGCTTCTACTTTTCAATCCTTAAGAAACAGAGAGAAATATCTTACTGACATGCTTGAGGCAAAGGCTTTGCTTTGTAATTTAGGTTCAACTGGGGTACTTGTAAAACTGAATGGAACATGATAGAATAATTCAAATGTTCTGACAAGGGCAAAGAAAGCAAAGAACAGGGCTCTGTGGTTTGCCAGAAATCCATCCAAGAAATACTTCAGCTGTTCCTATAGATTAAAAAAAATTGTGTGTTATAAATCATTAATTCTTCCTGTTTAAGTTATCATATAAACCACCTGCAGATTAGAGCAGAGAAAATTAAATAACCTCACTTTTATACTGAATAATAGGTAGATACTTAAAAGATGTATCCATCAAAGCTTCATAGGAAGTTTATCTGCATTAATTCACTCAGCATAAATTACTGATTGAAAGGATGTGCTATTACTCTTCTTAGTCTGTGTTACTGAATTTTATTTTATCTCCAATTGAAGCATTTTATTTTTGTACATTCCACCAGTAGTCTGATAACTTAATAATAGAATCCGAAGGATGTAACTCATGTGAAGTATTTAATATGAAGATAATAGTAGAATAATTGCAACATTTACGATGTGAACCAGAATTTTATTTCTACTAGGTGTATTTTCTTCCCAAGATTTCTTTTCATTCTTTGGCATTTTATTTAATCAATTATTTATTGAAAGTGTTATTATTGAATAATAAGTTCCAAATGACTCGTTAACTATTGAGAATGTAGCTTTTCTTTCAAGATCAATTCTAAATCTTTCAGGAAGACTTCCCTGTGTAATATGACAGTTTTTTCTTTTTAAATTTTGAGACTATATCCATGATAGACCTCAAATTACATGTATTTCAAAGGCTGAAATCCCTAAACTGTAATTTTATGAAATAATGAAAGTCAGTTCTGATTTCTGCTTTGGCTTTGGTAAAAGCTCATATCTGACTGAAACTCCCACTGAAAACAAGAAAAAATTAAGAAAATATTTTGCAGATAAAACTTGGTGGAAGGCAATAGAATGCTTCTATGTCTCCAAGATCAGAAATGTTAAGCTTTTGGACAGGTGGCTCAAGAGCTGAACAGAACTTTGGGCAGTCTAATAGTAAAGGAGACAGGTAACTGGAACTCATATCCTGCCCAGGTGGATGAGCTAACTTAGATACTCACAGATTTCATAGGGGATTCTAAATCCCTGGACTGTTAGATTAAATGTAAAAGCGCATCCCTCAAAAGAGTACACTCAAATTTTAATTAGTCCTATCCTTAATAGAAATTTTGGCAAATTGTTCCTAAGTCAACTATATTCTAGAGACAAATTCCTGCAAAGCAACAGTAATCATGACAATGTGGTGCTAACGTAGATCAACATACAAGGTCTGGCAATTAATTTCATGAACACATCCTAGAAAAAGTGTTGCATACGTCATTGCTGAATATTACTATGGTCACCTTTGATGTTCTTCCCCCTGGAAAGCTATGAACTGATGCCAGTACCTAGTCCCACTTCAAAGTAATTTTGTGACTCTTTTAATAGAATGGCTATCAGAAGAGGTCTGACAATTAAGTTTGAAAACTCATCCAAGAAGAAGTACAAGTGCTACATCTCTCATTGTTGAATATCACTATGGTCATGAGATGGCCAAGAGGATATTAATTCCCTTGTAGCTCTTTTTCTAGGGTGAGTTCATGAACTTAATTGCCATACCTTGCCTAAAACAAAATATCCAGTCTGAAGCAGGGATGAACAAAACCAAACACTGTGCAATAGAATAAAGGTGTATAGAAAATAAAAGATCTGCTATATATGTCTGAGAGAAGCATAAATGTAAAGTGTTTTTCCTACTCTCACACTCAACACAGAATACTTCTGTGACCAGATGTGTATGGGGTTTACCCCAGACACCAAGCAATTCCACAGCACAGTGTCCTCAAATTCATTTCATTTCTAACACTATGTATCTGGAGCTAGTGTCTAATCCCACAGTTTAAGGACTTAGTCCCACAAGTCATCCTCTTCTCCTGCCACTTCAGATGACAATTATAAACTCCAGGATGTGTCTTTAATATAATAGCCATTTATTAGGGTTTCTATAACCCCCCTTTTGGGGCTCTACAAATATACTAGAATGTCTCACAGAACTTAAGGAAACACTTTGCTTACATTTATTCATTTACTATAAAGGATTTTACAAAGGACAGAGTTGAACATTCGTCTGGAGAAGAGATGTGGAGTGTCTATGCCCTCTCCAGGAGTGCCCCTCCAAGAACCTTCTTGTGTTCCGCTATCTACACCAACTAAAACTCAGTCCTTTTAAGTTTTTATGGCAAATTGATTAAGTAGGCATAACTGATTAAATCATTGGCCATTGGTGATCAAGTTAACATTTGGTCCTTATCCTTCCCCTAGAGGTTGTAAAGGTAAAGCTGAAAGTCCCAGCCTCCTAATCATGGCTTGGTCTTCTTGCTGACCAATCCCCAACCTAAAGCTATCTAGGGGGGCCAAGAGCCAACAATTACCTTATTAACATATGAAAGACATGCTTATCACCATAGAGAGGCCATAGATGTTAGAAGATGTGGGCCAAGAAATGGGAAAAGATTAAAAAAATATTGTACAATGTCACAATAGATAACTAGATATCTCGTAGAAAAAGAGATTATGAAGAAAAATCATTATTTGAAGAGACAATTATAGGTAATTTTCCAAAACTGCTAAAAAGCATTAAGCCATAGATAGATTCAAAAATCACTGTAGATGCTAAGCAAGAAAATTACATCTAGGCATATTGTAATAGAACAGCTGTAACACAGACCAAAAAAAAAAAAAAATTAAAAATTACAGTGGCAGAGAACATTACGTTCAACAATGTAGACTTATAGTTGGGTTCTCAACAAAAACAGCAGAAGCCAGAAACAAGAGAATAGTATTCTAAATTATGTAAGGAAAATAAATATTATATTTATGTTCTATATTATATAAAGATTTCTTTCAAAAGTGAAGAAGAAATAGCAATGACAGTCAAATGAAATCTGAATGAGTTCTTCACCAGTACACAGACAACAAAAAACATAATAAAGAGAAAATTAAACAAGCAGAAAATAATCACAGAAGAAATTAGGAAATACAGGGATGAATGATGAGCACTTTAAAAAGTAAATATGTAGGTCATTCTAAGTCCATTGTGATAGCTTGAAAAATGGCTTGCATTTTTAAAAAATGAATAAAGACCACACCTGGGGAGCATTTTGCAAGGGTAAAAGTCAAATCTGTCAAGTACAGAACATAAATGTTTTAACACAATAGACAAGTAAATGAGGAAAAAGCTGTTGATTGGTTTGATGTAAACATGTCAGATTGTGTAAAAAATCAACACATTGTACCCCACATATGCATATGCATAAATGTATTCATGATCTAGGTCTATATGACTTAATAAAAAAAAATGAATACAGAATGAAATGTATGCTAACAGTAGCAAAAATATGAGAAGTAAGCCCAGAAAAGTTAGTGTCCAACATTTGCAATACTTTCCAGGGAGTAATAAAATTTCTAATTTGCATAACATTTAATAAATTGATGATGTATATCATGACATTTATAGTAATCAGTAAAATTCTACTGATTTAATAACAACAAATTAGGAAAAAGCAAAATAGTTATTACAAATAACAAATTAGGAAAAAACAAAATGATTATTGCAAGTCTACATACTTATTTAAAAAGTAGGAAAGGAATAAAAATTAAACAGAAAAATAAAAAAAATAGTTTATTTAAGAAATGAACAGAGAAAAAGGAAAAGTCAAAATTATTAAAATTTATTAGACAGTAAATTTAAATTTAAATATATTATCAATCACATTAAGAATCAAAGGGATAAATATTGCAATTAGAAGATTGAGATTATCAAATATATTTTAAAGAATATGCTACTTACATGAGACATATCTCTAGTACAAATACAGTGAAATAGAGAAGTTTAAAACAATGGGAAAGAAGTACCATCCTATGGTATAATCCAGGGGTCTTCAAACTGCGGTCAGCCGAGGAAGTTTATCCGGCCCGCCGGGTGTTTTTGCCTTGGCTGCCTGTCCTGTTTAGCAGCGGACTCATCCTGGGCCCACAAAATCTGTTAGCGGAAAAACCATTGGTTGCATTCCCAAACAAAACATGTGTGGATTCACTGGAAAAGTTGCAAAAGGAGTTCCGATTTAGATTTAAAGAGCTTCGTCTCCATGAACAGGACATACAGCTTTTCCATAATCCATTTTCTATTGACATTGAAAATGTGGAGGTCAGTCCCTGAAGTCGCCACCCTGGCCTCTGGCACCACCTCGGGCTGGCGTCTC
>CAUYRH010124810.1:0-20310 GCA_963574655.1 Perodicticus potto | reverse complement strand
GCTACTGCTTGTGAAACTGGGGACCTTATTGGTGTGGTGGGGTTAAGTGGCTCTGCCTTATTGTCAGCTGGTCTTTGTCTTACCCTAGAGAATCAGTTACTCTGGATTGAAATCTGAGCTGTGAAGAAATACCAGCAGTTGATTCACCACGCCCCGCCACAAGCAACAGTTGGAAAGTAAAATCAAACCTTCCCACTACCACACACCTAGGTTACCACTTTGGAAAGTCCTCGGGTGATTGGCCCAGTTGAAGAGGTCCCAGTCAGTTGTCCCAGCCAGCACCGGTCTCAAATGGAAGAGTTAAAAAGTCTCTGGCAACTAGATAGCAGGGATTAGCTGGAAGCTCTAGTATAACTCCGGTGCTCTCTGAGTTCAGGAGCCCCTGCCCCAGCAAGTAGATTAGTCTGGGAAGGTTGATGCCTCGTTCCCCACCTTGCCCCTCTGTCACACCCAGTTGGTGGTAACCCCGCAGGGCTGTGATCCAGTTTCCTCCAATGAGCAGATGCTCCAGAGTTTTGCACCTGCCTGGATACAGGGAGGTCTGTGGCTCCTCAGCCAGTCCACCACTCCCTGTCACTGTTTGGCAGGGGCAGGTGAGGCTTGACAACCTGGGTACTTGATAGGGGCTGGGGTGATTCACTCAGTTCCAGCCCTCTCACTGATTGATGTTGCTGATAGAACAGAACAAGTTTGCAGAATTTGTTTCTGTCACAGCTTTTCTCCTCTGATCAGACCTTGGGCTGCAAATAGGTCTGACTCAGTCTGCTAGTTCCAGCCCTTTGTCTCAACTTTCATCCCCTGAGGGCCAGGTGTGTCTGAAGCTAACTAAAGCAGCCTCCAACCTGGGATTTGCCTGACTCCACACATATTCTAATCCCCGCACTCCACCCCAGCCAGTACAGCCTCAGGCATATCCTTCATGCTCCTTGGTTGTCAGTCTGCTCTGCCGGTGGCACCGGAGAAGCCATCCAGCTTCCCCTGGCCACCCAGAGAGACTGGGAGTGTCTCCTCAAAATATCCCCAGGGGTGTGAGCCCCACTGCCATTGTTCCCACAGCTGCCCCTGCGGCTGCTGGTCCGTGCCTCAGGGGACTGCCTCTCCAGTTTGGCCTTCTCTCGGCTCACTTTCCTCTCACCACTCCTGATCCAGAAAATCAGCACAGGTCAGCAACTGTCTGCGCCCCATCCACAACCTTAGAGAAAATGTCCAAGAATCTGGACTCATGGGGGACAGGCCTCTAGACCTTGGGGTGAGAGTGGAGGGGAGTGCCAGGAGTTCAAACTTGCACGTAAAGAAGGTAGAGAATATATACAATTTTATACAGTTTTATGCCTGGTGGAAGAGTGCTGTGGCACCCTAGTAGGGGAAGGAGGTCTGGTTTTTAGAGGGTCTCTCCTGTGGGGTAGAGTGGGAGGACATCCGAACTCTGCTCGCTTGTTTGTATGGAGGTATGGAGTATACTGTGAGCTTCTCTCATGGGGGAGGGGAATCCCATTTGCTTGGTGATGTGCTCTGTACCTTTTTGTTTGTGTCCTTAGGGTTGCAGGTCGCCCCACCAGGGTCAATGTGCGTTCTTCGACCTTCTCTTTTGGCTCAGATCCAAACCATCTGCTTTCTTGCTAAATTTCTGTCCTTTAGCTCTCCTTCTGGATGGGAGCCTCTGCGGTAAGCTGGCTACAGACCACCATCTTGGCTTCTCCCTCTCCAGCAGACCTATTTTCCAGCAGAACAGGGGAGATTCTGCTTATTTGGGATTAATTACTAGTATCCTGTATTGCCTCTTCAGCTCCTCCCCCATTCATTTTCTCAGATGTAGAAATTTTTGCTCTCCCTGAACCCCTTTTGTGGGCACCTTCATACCAAAAGCCAGCACTAAAATAATGGATCTTTTTTAGAAGGTAGGAGGAAAGGAAAATAATTTCTTTCCCATCTCTCAAAAGAAAATATTAATTATTTGTATAATATAGTGGTAATCAGATATAGGACTCCTGTCACTTTTGAATTTTTTAAGAATTTCACAATTGTTTATTTTTCATTATATTTAATTTTAGTTATATTCTATGACATGTGATATTGGTTGTTCATTCCTTATCATAATGTGGAATTCATTTAAATTAAAAATTTATGATTAATTTTTTTAAATGTATATGATTTTAATTGAAATATTAATCAAGTATTTTCCAGGTGGTACTTGAACATATAGAAAATCCTAAAGATGACACAAGAATGATCAAGATATGTGGAAAGCTACCTTGATTCATGGTATGTGGTGAGCACAGTAATAGTTACCACGTGTCTTGACTCAGTAAAAGGAGTCAGAATTCTTCCCCTTCAGTAATCTCAGAGCTCACCAGAAGAGTTAATCTGGTAGCTGATACACAAGTCTAAACATTGGTCCTAAGAGTGTTGGCTAACTTCAAACTGGGCTAGGGGGTCTTTTTCCTATCAGTGTCATTACTAAGGTTAAGTAATTAATTCAACAAATAGTATGTCTTTCAAGCCTAAACCAATCACTCATGTTCTGGATCTGTAAAGACCAAGGAAATAAGGTTCCTGTTCTGTCTACATAAACAGGGGAGTGCAAAGAAGGGGCACAGAAGAATGGGAGAGAAGAGCACTAGACAAAGAGGATGTGATTACATAAGTTGGAGGAAAACCCACAGACCTATCTCTAGTGAGAATGAGAGTACTGTATTTGACAAATTCATTGATCATTGGATTCAAATCCTCAAATATGTCTATGTAAACCTGAATTTTGTGTCTTTATCTACAAAATAAAATATTCAAATTAGTATACCTATGTCCATTCATCACTCTGCATTTGGGAAGCTGTCAGTGAATTTATTCAGTTCAATCCTACTGTAAGGAAATCATGATAACAGGCCTACTCAGAGGGCAGCACCTGTGGCTCAAAGGAGTAGGGCGCCAGCCCCATATACCAGAGGTGGTGGGTTCAAACCCAGCCCTGGCCAAAACCTGCAAATAAATAAATAAATAAATAAGGCATACTCAAATACATTAAGAGTCAAGAATTTAAGAATATATTGACACTGGAAGTTGTGAGAAGTATGAGGCTAAAAGACACAGTCTCTTCTCTTAGTGAAGAAAATTGGCATTGAAAGATCTCCTATGATCACTCATTTACCATATATTATTACCAACTAATAAGTAGCCAGTACAATAGCATCTAAACTTCCTTGAGTGTGTAAAATGTTGCATATTCTTTGTGATATAAATGTTTCCTGAGTGACTCCAGGACACTAGGTTCCAAGCACACATGATGACTCAGATGTGGTTTCAGGCTTAAAGAGCTCACAGTCTAATGGACAGAGAGAGACACCAATAATTCAATACTGCTGATATGGGAATCAGGAAAATGGTTAGAACAGGGGATTCTAAGGGAACAGGAATGGGACCCTTTGATTTATGTGGTTTCATTAGGGAGCTTGTTTAGGAGGTAGGTACTATTATCTCCATTTGTCAGATGTGGAATGAACATAGAGAATAGTTCCTGGTATGTATAGGCACTCAATACATTCCTTTAAAGAATGAATGGATGTTAAGCAACTTACTTGAGAAAACACAGCTAGCTAACATTGGAATTCCTTTTCAACCCTAGGTCTGTTTACCTTAAAGCCCTATGCTACATCTTGGTATACTAACTTCTCCCTTTTCTAATAATGGCACTTGTAACCCCTATAACACTCAATGGTCCTGAATTTGCTTGTTGATTTCTTAAAATCAGCTAAATATTGTGGGCTTTATGGTCAAGAGATAGTTTCCAGGGACAGAATACTGTAAATGTCTGTATTTTCTTGGTGACTTCCCCACAGGTAGAACCCTGGAATCAAAGCTCTGGCTGGTTGTGAATGGTACTGGGCTCTGAGGCAGGTCTCTCCCTTCCCCTTTCCCAAGCCACAGAAGGTTCTGGAGAGCTTCTCTGAGGACTGAACCTCACAGAGGGAGCAGTGAAAGAAAGGGTAGCTGCAGTTTCCAAGCCCTTCTCAATGGATGTGGCATCAAACTTCCTGAGAAGATAGGAAGACGCTAGTAAAGCCACTGTCATTTTCTGAGCTGTCTGTTCTCTCTCCACTCATTAAAAAGTTAGGCAAATGGACTGCAGGGCTCTTGTATTTATGGCAACTCCTTTTAGTGCTGAATTGGAGGGTCCTGGGATATTATATAGGTGCTTGGGCCTGCTGGATTTTTAGATCATTCAGGTGTAAACGGTGTTGCCAGGAACATGGCAATCTCATTTGGAATGCCATGGCCTACTTTGAAACTCTACAGAAAGGATGCCATAATCCAGGATCAAGTCATTATCTCAGGCCGTGAAATGCAGACAGTCTAATTATAAGCAAGATTGTTAACTGTTTACTCACCTGTTCTGCCCTCCTTGGCATGCAATTGTCCAGTCTAGGCCTATCTAACTTCAAAGCCCTTTATCTTTTCTGAAACTGAGAGCTTCCAAAAGTATGGAACACAGAAAACTGGTGACACCTAAAATAATTTTTGTGCTACTTAAACATTAAAATTTTGGTAGTTAATGTATGTGTTTTATGTGGCAGTACCTATATAGCACATCAAGATATTTTGTCAGGTGATGGTAAAGAGCACTGATACTATATACTCCAGGGAAAATTACCTTAAAACTTCCTCTAAAGATCTTTAATCTTCCTCCCAGATTTCCTCCCCTATTGGCAATTGCCCTGTTTTTTGTCTCTCACTTTAAATCCTCCATCCTTTACCAGACTTCTTGTTTTCCCAAGAATAGAAACCACTCCCTCTGTCATCTGTTTTTACAGGTCAGAATCTAAGCTTCCAATTTTCATTCTTTGTACCAGATACTATTTCTGCAAAAGGATCCTTCTCAGGACACAATCTTTGTATGATAGCAGGACATTGTAAACAGTGATGTGTTTTCCTCTCTCAGAAGTGCCCAAATTTCTCTGTTTCCAAAGTGCAGAAATTATAACTGTATTTCAGGAAGAAAAAAAGCTATACTTCATCTTCAAGGTGTCCTGAGCACTTTTGCCTCAGGATCCGGAGAGAAGTCTCAGGCATGAGAAAGTGGCTGATGGTGTTAATAGCATTGAGAGGATATAAACTCTAGAAAGCTGTGTTGGGGAGAATGTTTCTGGGTAATTAATCTGAGGAATGCTTACACTGCCTACTCAACAATCTTTGTGGGCTTTGACATCATATGACTGTGGCTGTCCCTTCTGAATCTGCAGCATGGCAACTTTGATACCTGTGCTTATTCTCAGATCTCCGTTTACTCATTTTGAGAAGGTATTATGCATTCTGAGCTGTTTTGTGAGCCTTGGATGAGAGAACACATATGAATAGTTTAATAGTGTGAAAATCTATTCATTTCATTCTTCTAATTTTATTTTAATAAAAAGAGTGAAATGAATAAATAAATGAATTAATTTAAAATAAAATGTTCTTGGTCTTTTGGGTATATACCTAGTAAGGGAATTGTAGGGTCGAAAGGAAGGTCTATTTTTAGATCTCAAAGTATTCTCCAAACCTCCTTCCAAAGGAACGTATTAGTGTGCATTCCCACCAACAGTGTAGGAGTGTTCCCTTTTCTCCACATCCACGCCAACATCTCTGGTTTTGGGATTTTGTGATGTGGGCTAATCTTACTGGTTTTTTTTTTTTTTTTTGGTTGCAGCCGTCGTTGTTTGGCAGGCCCGGGCTGGATTCGAACCCGCCAGCTTAGGTGTACGTGGCTGGCGCCTTAGCTCATTGAGCCACAGGTGCCAAGCCATGCTCCCAGAATTTCTAATTCCAACTTTTCCTCTATTTTATTGATCTTGTTTGCAATCCAAATTCTGAATTTGATTTCTGACATCTCAGCCATCTGTTTATGCATAGTATCATCATTTGTGTCCGCCAAATTGTTCCTTGTGGGGGTTGATCTATTATGGTTGTTCATGTTTCCAGAGGTTTACTGCTGATTCCGTCCCATGATTATTTTGCACCATTTGGCTGGATGAGTAGATAAGGATAAGTTGGGTTGGGGGTTCCAGGAGTAGTGATTGACCAGTCCTTTGCCTCAAAGCTGGGACTGGTGTCTGTACCTTTTCCCCTAGAGTTTTTCCGAGGACCTGTACAGTGCTAGTGCCTGCAAAACTGGGGGCCTTCTTGGTGTGGTGGGGTTAAGTGGCTCTGTCTTATTTTCAGCTGGTCTCTGTCTTAACCTAGAGAATCAGTTACTCTGTGTTGGAGTCTGAGCTATGGAGAAATACCAGCAGTTAGGTCACCACTCCCCCCACAGACAACAATTGGAAAAGGAAATTCAACCCTTCCCACTACCGCACACCCAGGGTGCCACTTTGGCAAGTCCTCAGGTGATTGGCCCAGTTGAAGAGGTCCCAATCAATTGTCCCAGCCAGCACGAACCTCAAATAAAGGAGTTGAAAATCTCTGGCAACTAGATAGCAGGAGTCTGCTGGCAGCTCTAGTATAACTCGTTCCAGTGTTCTGTGAGCTCAGGAGGGCCCCCTAGCAAGTAAATTAGTCTGGGGAGGTTGATGCCTCCTTCCCCACCTTGCCCCTCTGTCACACCCAGTCTCTGGTAACCCTGCAGGGCTGTGATCCAGTTCCCTCCAATGTGCAGATGCTCCAGAGGTTTGCACCTGCTTGGATCATAGTGGGGTCTGTGGCTCCTCAGCCAGCCCGCCAGACTCTGTCACTGTTTGGCAGGTGAGGCCTGACAACCTGGGTACTTGATAGGGGCTGGGGCGATTCACTCAGTCCAGCCCTGTCCCTGATTGATGTTGCTGATAGAACAGACTATCAGCAGAAGAAATTATGTTATAATTTTTGTGTAAAGAATTTTAAAATTAAGTTTTAAACTTTTCTGATTCATTTCATACAGTGGTACAGATCATTTAAAATAATTTTAAGAGAGATCTTAAATTTAGGGAATTTTCTAGAGAGTATGAGGTTCATCTCATCTCTAAGTTGAGGTTTCACAAAACAGAAATTACAAATTGGTGATCTGTGATCATGGATGGCCTCAAGTGTTTTAAAAGAAAATGAAGCAGGAGGAGTGGGGAGGTAGGTCAATAACCCTCCCCAAACCCTTGGGGACAGACTTGTTTTAATATTCATAAACTTTTGTATTTTATAAATATATATGACATTGTAAAAAAATTGTCCATGACACTTATTATAGAACAATAAGGCAGACTTTATTCAGGGGGACTGCTACAGTGGAATTTTGTAATAGGAAAGAGAGATTGGGTTCAACTCTGAATATGCATATAACAAGGACAGGTGGAGACTTATAAAGGAGCACAGTGGGGGTCAGTGGACAGAAAATTACTAAGGAATAAAGTAATTCTTTGCTAGGCTGTTTTAACTGGACTTTTGATGAAGGCAGACCAGGGTGATGAGATATTAAGTGTAGGGGGATGAGAAATTTGATCAGAGATGGAAGGAGTGTGGAGAATTTTTGCTAAACTGACTCATCAGTATTCTTGCTGAATTGGACTAAATGAGCTAAGGACAGAGCCCAAGGCCAGGAACTAGTCAAAAAGAGGGCTCAGAGTAGCCTGACTCAAGTTTGGTAAAAAAGGAGAATGTTTGTCAACATAATGCACCCTGCAAGGTCTGGGATAGGAACCCCAAAATCAAACACTCATACTTCTACAGCAAAACATGAATATTTACACTATGTAGGTTAAGTAAAGAGTGTAAAGATTATTCCAATTCATACAACTTATATAGATAGTTTCTGATTTTAGAGCATTCTATTGTTTAGGAATTGTGGGCTGATTTCACCAAGTGTATTTTTTGTGGGTTATAACACAATCAGCTTGGCAACTTGGTCTTGATCCCATCTGACTGGATGCAATGATAATAGCTGTACAACCTCCTGCACATGTTTTTTGAGTTTGCATTCTCTGTGTCCTTAACCATTTTAAACTTTTCTGTAATAAAAACATTGAGTAATTTCCTGCTTTATCTCTGTTATTTTCCTAGTAACTGACTCCTTGAGAAATAGTTTACTTTATTAATAGTTTAATATAGAAACTTCTGTGCTCACAATGTCATCTTCTTTCCTTAGATGAAGATGAGGAGAGTGAGGAATCAAGTGAGGAAGAATCCAGCTTGGAGAGTGATGAGGATGAGTCTGGATCTGAAAATGAGGTTTTTGATGATTCCATTTGCCCAACAAGTAAGTTGGATAAAACTATTTGTTCTCTGTAAGTGTGAGGATGGATTGACAATACTGAGTAAGTCTTGTTTTTGTTTCTCAATACTATAGAATTTAAGGAAAGTGTGGTTTAAAATGTATGAGGTCTTATCTAATGAATACCTTTTAAAGTATAAGGATATTCATTCATTCATTCAACAATATTGAACATCTGCTATGTCCAAGGCACTGGTGCCAGGGATACATCAAAGTACATAGCAAACTCCCCTGCCCTCATGGAGCTTACATTCTAGTGGAGAAAGAGAATAAATATAGTAAGTAAATTAAACAATCTTAGAAGGTGATACACATTATGGGAAAAGAAATTAAGAGAGTTTAGGAGTGGGGATGGGGAAGAGAAGTTGCTGTTTTGAATAGCATGGTAATGAATACATTAGGGAGCTCTCCGGATGATTTGTAACCTATTCCATTAGACAGTCATTTTTAAGTGACAAATAATCTGCAAATAATCAATAGTTAATTCAGAGTTAGAAATTATGTAGCAAGATTCATTTTACAGAGAAATGCCAGATAGTCATTTATATATATTTTTATAATTTGTAAGGGCAGTTTGTACCAGTTTCCTGGAAATGGATGGCAATTTGTAGTCACTGTTTTCACTGGTGAAACTAGTCTGGACCAGGGAGACCAACATTCTTTTAGTCTTAATAGGTGAATAGTTCATTAGAGAAAAGACAAATTTTTTTGGTCTGTAGTTTGTTTTTCTAGACATTTTAAATAAAATTTTAGTTAAATTTTAAAGTTCAACTTTGAATGAGGTTTAAATCTTCTTTTACTTCTGAAAACAAGTCTTAAAATCATAATATTTTTGAGTGAAATACAGCATGAAAACCTTGTAGTGCAACTTGTTGTTTTACAGGCTTGAACAATGACTCACAGCTAGTGTAGTTGTAGAACTAGGGCTAGAACAAAGGTTCCTAAACTCCATTTTAGTATTCTATTTTACATTCTCTAACTATTACTTGGTGGATACATGTGGCTTTTAGGGTGATATAGTGGAAATAATCCTATTATTTCCACTTAAATCCCATTCTGTCATGCACCTGTTTTGTCACCGCTCTGAGATTTAGGGTCTTCACTTATAAAATGGAAACAATGGTTTTACCTTGCAAGGTCTGTGAGCTTTGAGTGAGATAATATACATAAAGGACCTAGTACAAAGCCTGGCTTAGAGGATTGCTCAGAACATCAATACTAGTATCATTGTTACCTTTATGGTAATTAATACTATTACTAATTTCCACATGGAGCAATGGAGCCATAGTGTAGGAAAGGCTTGCTAGAGTAGACCCACAAATACACATTACTGATTCCGAAACTCCAAAGTTCATACTTCTAGTACTGCTGCACTTCAAAACAAATAGGGCTGTTTTTAATTTTAATTCTCTTTTCAGATTGTGATGTGGGTCTTTTTGAAATGGCCCTTCAACTTCGAGAGAAAAGGCTGGACATTGAGGAGGCCTTAGTTGAAGAAAAGAAAATTGTTGAAAACCTCAAAAAGGAATATGACACATTGTCCAAAAAAGTATGCCGGTACTTTTGTACTGATGTATCCTCCCTCAAAATGCTATACTTGATCCTAGTTTTAGTATTGCCATTTCCTAGCAATAATAGTATTAGGACTTCTCCTCAGCAAAGAAACATTTCAAATGTGGCGGTTTTTTTCTCGTTAAGTACCTTTGTGGTGGGGCCGTTACTCTTTTTTTTTTCTTTTTTGAGGCAGAGTCTCATTTTGTCACCCTGGTAGAGTGCCATGGCATCAGCTCACAGAAACTTCAGACACTTGGGCTCAAGCCATTCTATTGTCTTAGCCTCCCAAGTAGCTAGGACTACAGGTGCCCACCATAATGCCTGGCTAGTTTTTCTGTTTTTAGTAGAGATGGGGTCTTGCTCTAGCTCAGACTAGTCTCAAACCCATGAGCTCAGGAAATCCGCCCACCTCGGCCTCCCACAGTGCTGGAATTACAGGTGCGAGCCACCATGCCCAGCCTGCTCTTTTGAGGATTAGACTTTATCTCTGTCATTAGTGTCCAAACTTTTTAAATGAAATTACTCTATAAGTAAAATTTTAAAAAGAGCCTGTCCCCTACAATTCATCTATATTTATAAATTGTTCTAATATATTTTTGTACTTTATGAAACACAAAAATACAATTTAAAAGAATGAGATAAAATTAAATAGAGATACAAACTCTGATGTTTTCACTCTGCACCCAGAGATCATTTTATTGATTCTCTGGGAACATGCATCCCATGTTGGGGACCTCTAAGCTAAACTTCTGGTGTACTATTGAGTTATTTTTGCCCTATCTGTTCATTTTCCTCTTAAGTATTGTCTAGAGCAACATCTCTTAACTCAATTAATAATTCAGAAATATTTTTGATAGATTTTTTTTTTTTTACTCTTACAAATAGAAAATGATTTGGAAAACTTTTAGGTTTTCTAGGAGATGAAGAATATGCTTTTGAAATACTGTAATTAGTAGTTTCATTGCCTTTAAGGAATTTTTTTTTAATTTATTGGAGTCATTATGACTAGAACAAGATTCCCACCATTCTGACAAAGGCATTCCAAGCTGAGGGCTGCTTATCATGCAGAAACCAAAGGGAGATAAGGACATGTTTTCTGAGCTATTATTCACCAAACCATTACAATTCTGCAGACGTAGAAACAATTGAAAAAGTGATGTGGATCATAATTTGGCAGAAAAAGTATTTATGTTTCCTGGGGTACAAACTGGGACTGTGTACTTAATCACAGCCCAACAAAGCAAATCCCTTCTGCTTTGCTTCCTCCCAACATTTACCACCTTAGATATACATGTTCAGTGAATCTTGTCACCATTTCTTACATGGGCCTTTCTGCAGGTCAAAGTCGTGGCAGCTAATCTGAACGCAGCGGAGGAAGACCTGGAGGCTTACCAGCGAGAGAAGCAGCAGAGGCTGAACGAACTGCTGGTTGCGATTCCACTCAAGCTGCACCAGGTAATGTGTCCGGATTGTCTGCCCTGCCCCCTCTGAGCAGAAGAGTCATCATAGCCAGGCTTTTCCAGAGAAAGACCCAGGGGTCACTAACAGGGAGAGTCACGGTCCTTTGAAGAGAATTCTATCTGAGAATGACATTCAAACTTTTCTTATCCACTGTCAGATTGTTATAAAATAGTAATATCAAAACATGAGTTTCTCCCCATGGATATATCATGTTGAAAATCCAGTCACTGCAGGTTTGGAGAAATGAAGAGTTATGTGCTAAGAATGGGATGGCCTGGAGGCTGAAGCCTTGGGTCTTACACACACATCCCCTTTCACACCATCTTTAAATGGACAGGAAGTAATGAGGCAAGAACGATCTTTACTTTGTCTCTACTGCTAAGGAGAAGGTCAAGACAAAAGGAAAATCTTTTCTCTTTTCCCCTCTCTTGGTTTCCACTCTTTACTTGAAGTGCAACTTATATTAAATAGCAGGAATGTAACAGTGAAAGAAAAGGCTCATTGTATCCTCTTTTTTCAGGTTAAGAGGAGACACTGTGTTCTTAAAAAATATATGCCCTCTTGTGTTTTCTATGCATTACCTTACTGTTAGTTTCTTTATTTTTTTTTGTTGTTGTTGTTCTTAATTTGTTTTGTTTTTACAGATAGAGTATATGGCATTTGGAGAAATACCTGCAGATCTTTCTGGTACCTTAGTCTTCTCTAACCACTCCTTGGACCGGCTGCAAGAACGGATCATACAACTCCAGGAGGAAAACGTCAAGCAACAGAAACTGAACAAAGAATGTCGAGAGAGACGTAAACAGCTTGTTCGAGAAAAGAAAGAGATGGCAAAAACTATACACAGTGAGTATGTACCCCGTGGCCTAACTCGTAATATTTATTGATAAGAGGGGAAAGTATCAAGCGACACAGTCTCCAACTGCCTCCACAGTCATCAGATCACCTTTCCATCTTCCTACTTCACATTTGTCCTGATACCATGAAAAGATCACTCTCCTATTTTAAAAGGAGAAATCCTTTATCATAGAATCTGTTTCTTGTTGTATGTGAGTAGGATGGAGAATAATATAATAACCCAGGTACCCATTACTCAGCTTAAGAAATAAAACACTGAATGTATGATTGAAGCCCCTTCTCTTTCTAATACTATTGCACTGGTCCTTCTCCAGGGTTACCTACCAGGTATGTAATGTATACATATGTCTATTTCCGCACAAAGTATATAGAACTACCTTGCATATTTTTAACTGTGATGATACTCATATCATTTTATGGTTCACTTTATTAAACCAAATTTTGAGTTAGCCATGTTGCTACAGATAATTTACTCACTTTAACTATATTATTCCATTGTATGAATGTAAGAGTTTACTTCTTCAGTCTCCTGTTTATGGATATTTCTAATTTTTTGTTATTATACATGGTGTTATAACAAACCTTCTTGTAAATCTCTCCTTGTGCACATGTGTGAGAAGGTGACTCCCTAGTCCTGGGATCTCTGGGACTCAGGAGGATTTGTGCATTTACAACTCTACTGGGTATTGCCAAGTTGCCCCCCGAAAATTGTTGGAGCAATTTATCCTCCCCCTGGTAGTGTGTGGGAATTGACCAGGCATCATATTATCATCAATGCTTGATATTATCACACTTTAATATTTTTGCTAGTCTGGAAGATGTTAAATTATATTTCACTGTGGTTTTTATTTACATGTCCTTGATGGTCGCTGAGGTTGAACATCTTTGCATGCTTTTATTTACCATTTATTTATTTCCTTTTCTATAACTAGCCTGTCATATCTTTTGTCCAATTTTCATTTCTATTTTGTATTTGTTGTCTTATTGATTCTTAGGGAGATTTAAATATATATATTTTTATTCACTAAATACACTTCAAATCTTTTCTAGTTTGTGGCTTGCCTTTTTACTTTGTCTAGTGTATCTTTTTGGAATACAGATGCTTTAAATCTTAATATAGTAAATTTTATCCATCTGTTTATTTACGGTGTATGCATTTTGTGCATGTGTGTTCTCTTATGCATACCCATGTGTATGTGTGTATGTATCTTGTTTAAGAAATCCTATCTTATTTTGAAGTCATAAATATTTTTTTTTGATCCAGCAGTTCTACTGGTGGTATTATATCCAAAGGGAATTAAATTAGTAAGCAATAAGTGGACTTATTGGAGATATGTGCACTCTCATGTTCATTTCACTGTTATTCACAATCACCAAGATAACTAAGTGCCCATGAACAGACGAATGAATAAAGAAAATGTGACATATATATACAATGAAATACTATTCAGCTTTTGAAAAGAAGGATATCCTGTTATATGGAACAACATGTATGACCCTGGAGGTTAAGTGAAATAAGCGAGGCATAGAAAGACAAATATAGCATGATTTCACTTATCTATATAATGTAAGAAACATGAACACACAGAAATAGAGAATAGAGTGGTGGTTACCAGAGGCTTTGTTGGGGGAGGGGGTCTGAGGAGATGTTGGTCAAAGGATACAAAATTTTAGTTAAATAGGAGGAAAATGTTCAAGAGATCTATTGTATATGGTAGTGAGTATGATTAATAACAATGTATTATATTTTTGAAAATTGCTGAGAGGAGCTTCAAGTGTCCCCACACAACAAAAAATACGTGAGGTAATGCATATGTTACTGAGCTCGATTTAACCATTCCTAATACATGCATATTTCAAAACAACATGTGCATGATAAATATATACAATTTTTATTTGTCAGTTTAAGAAATATATTTTTCTATAGTAGTGTTCTTCACATTTGGGCTTTTAATTCACTTGGAATTGAGGTCTATAAGATGAATAGTGCAAAGATAATTATCTTTTAAATTAATTCTTATAATATTTGATAACTGGAACATATGTATAATATAATATTACAACAAAACCAATCCTGTGACCGTGCCACCTGACTTATTAACAGTAACATTACCAATACCGTAGCCTCTACCTGTAAGCATCTATCTCATTCTCTGCCTGCCCACAACCAGAGAGCCATTATTCTCAATTTTGTATTTAGCATTCCTTTTCTGTAAAAAAATTTTTAACACATTTATGTATATTTCTAGATTAACATATTGCTTTAGAGTTTTATAAAATATTATGTCATATGTAACCTTTTGAAACATACTTTTTCACTTAATATTATATTTCTAAGGTCAGATGTGGTCTTATATGTAGCTGTAGTTCATTTTCATTGTTGTAAAATATAATATCATGTGATTACACTAAAATTTATTCATTCTTCTCCTGACAATGGATATGTAGATTGTTTCAGGTTTTTTGCTTTGATAATGCAGCTGTGAAGTTCATATAAGTAATATAAGTACAACAGCTGGGTTGTAGGGCATGTATTTATTTAAAAATAATGACAACTTGTCTTCCAGAATGATTATACCAATTTACATCCAATCATCAATACATAAGAGTTCATTCTGAGCTACATGTGTCATTGAAAATATGTAATCCTATTAGGCTTCAAATTCCTGCCAAATGAGAAGGTAGAAAATGGTAAATTATGTTCTTTTTTTTTTTTTTTTTTTTTTGCGGCTTTTGGCCAGGGCTGGGTTGGAACCCGCCACCTTGGGCATATAGGGCCGGTACCCTACTCCTTTGAGCCACAGGCGCCGCCTGTATTTTATGTTCTTAATTTGCATTTTTAAAACACTAATTGGGGTAAGCACTTTTTGTATATTTTAGAGCTTTAAATGTTTCCTATTTTATAAAATGCCTATTGCATTTTGCTCAATTTTCTAATGATTTGTTTGCCTTTTAAAAAATTGTTATGTAGGAACTAATTTTTTGATATTATTCCTTTGTTAGCTATGTGTTTTCCAAATGTCTTTTCCTATTTTAGTGTTTTTGCTTTTATAATAGATTTTGATGAACAAAAACAGCCTCGTTTTAACTTGCCAATCTTCTTTTTTAGGCTTAGTAATTTTGTTTTGTTTTTTGTTTTTGTTTTTTTTGAGACAGGGTTTTGTATTGTTGCCCTGGGTAGAGTGCAATGACATCATCATAGCTCTTTGCAACCTCAAACTTCTGGACTCAAGCAATCCTCCTGCTTCAGCCTCATGAGTAGCTGGTACTAGAGGCTCATGCCAGAATGCCTGGTTAATTGTTCCATTTTTTTTGTAGTCGTGGGGCCTTGCTCTTGCTCAGGCTGCTCTTGAACTCCTGGCCTCAACTGATTTTTTTCTACCTCAGCCTCCCAAATTGCTAGGAATATAGGCATGAACTACCATGCTCAGCTCCAAGGCTTTATTATGTTTTAATTTATTTTTTAAGTTGTGGTAAAATATATGTAACACAATATTTACCATTTTAACCATTTGTAAGTCGACGGTTCAATGACATCAAATATATTCACATTATTGTGTCACCATCACTATATCCATCTTCTGAACTTTTTTCATCTTCCCAAACTGAACTCCATACCCATTAAACAATAACTCCCCATTTCCCTCTTCCCCCAACTCCTGGAAACCAGCATTCTTTCTACTTTCTGTATCTCTAAATTTCAATACTCTAGAATGAATGAATACAATCATATGAATACAATCTTTGTCATTTTGTGACTGGCTTATTTTATTTAGCGTAATGTTTCCCGGGTTCATCCATGTTAGCATGTGCCAGTATTTTCTTCCTTTTAAAGGCCCAATAATATTCCATTATGCATACAGTATATGCCACATTTTGTTTTTTATCCATTCATTTGTTAATGGACACTTGGATTTCTTCCATCTTTCAACTACTGTGAAAAGTGCTGCTGTGAATGTGGGTGTACAAATATCTATTCTCTTCTTCCAATTGTTTTGGGTATATGGTCTGCAGTGGGCTTGCTGGACCATATGGCTTAGAAGTGATGGGTAACACTTGTTGTTGCCTTTCTTCATTCCTAGACCCCTAGACCCCATGGGGAAGGACAGAAGGGTCTAGAACATGGGGGTGGGAGGGGGTAGGTTCTTTCTCTTCCAGGTTCGTGGCCAGGGGAAGATGGGTGGTGAGTGTTGCAGAAGCTAGTGAGCTAGTGAGGGAGAAGGACATTCGGCTGGGTCCACAAGGGGAATGGCAAGAGTAAGAGTAGATGTCCTATTATATGAGGCTGCCAAGGGAGAGGGGTACCCTCTTATTTGGGACTCATTGAAAGGATTCCAGATTCTTACTGAGAGGGGCCCAGCAGGCAGCCATAGGCTAATGTGTGAATAATTCATTCACTTCATTTGCATTGCTGATTACTGGGACCACCACATTGTGCCAGTCCGTGGGGTACTACTCGCATAGGGTAGAAAGTGAATGACCCCAGCAATTGTGCAAAGTGGAAGCCATGATAATTATACTATTATGCTTCAATCGTAACAGTTTATCTGAATACACATTTCTGTACTCTAACAGAATTGACAACCTGACAACATAGTGAGACTCCAGCTCTACAAAAGGTAGAAAAAATAGCCTGGCATGGTGGCATCTGCCTGTAGTCCCAGCTGCTTAGGAGGCTGAGGCAGGAGCGTCGCTGGAGTCTAGGAGTTTGAGGTTGCTGTGAGCTATGATGACACTATTGCAGTCTAGCTTAGGGAAGAGAGCAAGACCCTGTCAGAAAAAAAAAAGAAAGAGAGAGAGAGAGAGAAGGAAAGAAGAAAAGAATTGTATCATCTTGTTACAACTTAGGTCCTTCAAACTTCACTTAAGGGACAGTCTGGTGACTGAGAAAGTCTTGTAACAAGACTATATTTTATTGGAGAGCTCGAGCTCCACAAGAAGAATTTTCTCCTGGTGTTCCAGTGTTTTCACATTGGAGAAAGATGATGAATGAAAGCAAAAGATATTGCATGTAATGCGGAGGTCATTGTTAAGAAGAAAAGTTTTAAATGGGGTGAGAAAGAAAGTGCTAAGGTCCATGGGAGGCAGGGGAGGGCTCCCTGGGAAGGTGACCTACCTGGTCACATGGGGTTCTCCAGCCTCAGCATCAGGAAATGAATGCCCCCAGTCTCACAGCTTTCAGAAGAGCTCTCTGGGGCAGAGCAGTCCAGACAGAGGGGGCTGAGATAGGGGTGAGTCTAGCATCTCTGCAAAGCCAGGTGGGCCAGTGTGTCTGCAGCAGAGCAGGGGAGCGGGAGAGGAGGTGGGAGAGAGGTGAGCAGGTGAGCGGGAGAGGTGCGGGCAGGAGAGAGGAGGTGGGAGAAATACCAGGGTAAGCAGGCAGACCATGCAAGGCCTCAGCACCCCTGTAAAAACTTTACTTTTACTTGGCGTAAGACAGAGAATTCTATCAAGTGCCGGCTCTGTTCTTAACACTAGGCTAGATGCTATAAAGCCCAATAATTAAAAAAAAATTTTAAAGTTCATAATCTAGTTGGCGTCTGCTAACAGTCCAAGAAGGGGCAGATCTGAGTGTGTGAGCCAGTTGGGAAAAATAAGTCAGTTTTACACAGGACTTTGAAGATGAAAAGACAGTACTGAAACGGGCATTTCAAATGAGGAAAGCATCAGGCAGAAAGTCACAGAGGAAAAATCAGCTGGTAACATAAAACCTTTTACTGTCTTGCAAAAGCTGTTCCTTAGAATTTCATGTTATTGACTGTTCTTTTAATAATAATGGGAGCATGGCAGAACTGAGGACAGTGACTGTCTTCTTTTAGAAATGGAGGAAACAGTCACTCAACTAATGATCAGCAAGTTTGGCCGAGTGATAGACCTCGAAGCCCTTCAGACGCTTTCTGTTAACGTAACACTTGAAGAACTAAAGATTAAAAAACTTCGCAAGGAGCTGGTGAATGCGAAGGAAATGAAGATGTGGGAGGTAAGGAGGAAGAACAGGTGACCTGCTTTGGTGGAATCCAGGGGGAAGCAAGAAATCCTGGTAAAGCACCTCTGTAGCTGGAGCTGGGTTGGGGGTCCATTCAGTTCCCTCGGATCTGAGGCCCATCTTGGCTTTGCTACTGTTCACGTAGTTGGAGGGACTTGTTCATCTTGGGGTAAAAGCACTAGCACTGGGTTTTAGGATTCAGGTTTCATGTAAATATGATGGAAAATGGATGAAAGATGATGGAGAGATCCCATCTTGAGACCTACATTAAGGTATAAATGCTATGACAGTGTTAAAAATGTATCTGTTATCTTCTGAGAATTCTAATTGTATTATTGTATAGCTTTTGCATGCTGTTCCAATTTGGAAATTACAGATAACCTCTAAGTAGTAAATTTTATAAAAATGAACAGACTATTTGGCTGGTAGCATTTTAGAAGCTCTTAATGCCTACGTATTGTCCCTGGGCCATAAGATGGGAGTGCCCTGGTGCCAGCCTGATTCAGGGAGAGCAGCTCTTACAAAGATTTAATAAGTGCACAAATCATTATGACCTCTCCCGTCTCCTGTCTTATCCCATCAGCAGATGGGGTAAGAAGAGAGGTTCCTAGTGCTATATTTACATCTTTGTTAATCCAAGATTTACTACTATACTTTGAAGAAGTAAATTATTTGTGTTGATCTTAATGGAACTGGTCCCTATCAGGGGAGTACTGGAGATAATCTTTGCAGTCTAAAATAATTTGTTGGAGGCACGAGAAAACAAAAGAAAGCTGTTATACAGGTGTGTGGCCATTCATGCCATCTACCTTGAGGATCCTGGGCCAAAATAGGGGAAAGAGCAGTGTATGAAAGTATGCCACTTAAATCATCATGCTATCTTTCAGGTAATGAATGCCAACGAACACTCTGTAAATTAGTTTCATTCCTCAACCAAAGAGCAATGTCTGTGTCTGTTTTATTTCTACCTACAAATATACTGAGTGTACTTACATTCCTCTTATCTTTTAATCAAACCAGGCCCAATGCAGTTGTTTCCAGCTGCCTCTTCTGATGGTATTTCACTTAATCTATTTTATACCTTCCTGCCCTGGTAGGAAAAGATTGCTCATGTGCGATGGGAACTGATGAGGAAGACAAAAGAACACACGAAAAAACTTCATCAGATGAATGATTTATGTATTGAAAAGAAGAAACTTGATTCTCGGTTGAATACACTACAAAACCAGCAGGTGTGTTCCTTTTCTTCAGAACCTTTTTCAGAACTGAGAAAGTTCTATAGAGGTATCTATTTACAAGAATGTTAAGTGCTGACATTTAAACAAACCTTGGCCTTGGACAACTTCTACGCCACCTGGGTCCTTGAGGACATTGAGTTAGTATTAGCCACATTACATGGGCTGGAGGCACTAGCTTTGTTGAGTGCCTTTGGGTACCAAGAACTTCTGTAAGTACAATATATAGAGTTTGCCTTGGTTCTGGAGAGTGGCATTATTTTGTTATAAATAATAATACCAGTATATTCTCTGAGTTTGGTGTCAAACATCCATTTCCAACATGTTTATTTCATTTGGCCTAAAGTGGGCATCTCGAATTGTGGGATCTTACATGTTACCTTATTTAAATGATTATTACTTTATGTGAGTTCTACCTTGCTGTAATATAATATTTAGTTAGCCTAACATAGTACTTAATACATAGTTGTGATGAATAATACTTATTTAATAAGTGTTTGCCTGGTTCAAGCCTTGTCTTCTAGGAACCTAACACTTACATGGCATAAACTATATGCCATACTTACAATACTTATGATATTATTTGTAAAAATGATAGTAATTTCTCTTGGCCTTCTTTGCTTTATATATTTTTTAAGCACCCTGGAAATTCTAAGTCAGGTATTCTCAGAGTATGATTCTCTAAAGAATAGCTTCGACATCACCTGAGAAGTTGCTTGAAATGGAAATTTTGGGGCCCCACCCCAGATCTACAGTATCAGATGCTCTGGGGGAGGGTCCTAGTGATCTATATATATGTATTTTTTTTTATAAATGTATTGCTTTTGAATTAAGGTTTTTATTTTATTTATTTATTTTTTTGCAGTTTTTGGCCAGGGCTGGGTTTGAACCCACCACCTCTGGCATACGGGGCTGGCGCCCTACTCCTTTGAGCCACAGGCACCACCCCCTAGTGATCTATATTAACAAACCTAGTGATTATTATTATTTTTTTTTTTGAGACAGAA
>CAUYRH010124808.1:0-13776 GCA_963574655.1 Perodicticus potto | reverse complement strand
ACAGACTTTTTCCAGAATGAAACATCTGAAATCTCCAACCAAATCTAGACTAACTGATGCACACTTGCATCACTTGTTACGACTAGCAGTGACAAATATGGAACTGGACATTGACCATCTCATTAGCCAAAAGCAGGCTGGTCTATAGTTCCCATTGAAATACTGGTAAGTTTGTTGATTTAACTTTATTTGTTCTTCATTTTAAATATCATATTTTTTCCCGTTTTACTTTTTTACTTTAAAATAAGATATGTGGAATATGCATAGGAATTTGTTCATAGTTTTTTTTTTTTTTAAACTATAGTCTGGCCCGCCAACAGTCTGAGGGACACTGAACTGGCCCCCTGTTTAAAAAGTTTGAGGACCCCTGCACTAGAATGTTTATCCAGCTCAATTCTCAATTGCCAAAATGTGGAATCAACCCAAGCGCCCATCAGCACATGAATGGATTAGGAAACTGTGGTACATGTATAGCATGGTATACTATTCAGCCATAAAAAGATGGAGACTTTATATCATTTATATTTACCTGGATGGAGATGAAGCACATTCTCCTTAGCAAAGTTATCACAAGAATGGAAAAGCAGGTATTGAAGAACGCAATACTAATATGAAACTAATAGATAAACAACTACACTCCCACACAAGAGAAAAACAAAACATATTTAAGTGGGGGAGGGGAGACGAGGGAAATGGGAAAGGAGAGAAGGGAGGGTGATTGGTAAACTGTCACCTAAGGTGCATAATATAAGGATATACAGCACATCCCCGGGGTGAAGGGCTCAACTACAACATGAACCTTACCTAACAAATGGAAACAATGTAACCTATTCATTTGTACTCTGACATATATCTGAAATTTTTAAAAAAAGATGAATAATTATAAAACCTAATTAGAAAGTATAAACCAGAGTGGCGCCTGTGGCTCAGTGGGTAGAGCCCCAGCCCCATATACCAAGGGTGGCAGGTTTGAACCCAGCCCTGGCCAAACTGCAACAAAAATAGCCGGGCATTGTGGTGGATGCCGCCTGTAGTCCCAGCTACTCGGGAGGCTGAGGCAAGAGTATCACCTACGCCCAGGAGTTGGAGGTTGCTGTGAGCTGTGACACCACAGCACTCTACTGAGGGTGATAAAGCAAAACTCTGTCTCAAAAAAAAAAAAAAAAAAAAAATAAAGTATAAACCAAAATCAAATAAAAGAAACACTTCATGAAGAAAAAAGAAATAATGCACTTTATTGTCCTATCCTCTTGGATGTCTCTTGAAAATTTCTTTAAGTTTATTCTGCTCAATTACTGAAAAAAAATATGTTAATATGGTTTTTTGACTAGAAGGTGGAGACATTACCACAGACAAAAACACCGTGTTTGAAATATTGTTTTCTTTGTTCCAAAAATTTCAAAATGCCAGTTCCAGGAACAAAATAAACTAAATCAAATGAAAATTAAATCACACTGCTCAGGATGCAACTTGGGAGTGTTTTGAGGCAGTGATCATTTGGTCTGGGATTGTTTTATAATTCCAATAGGGTTAACCCTGCTGTGCTGCAGCTATCAAAAATACCCATTATTTCCTTATTTTATAATAATAGCTTACTGACACCTGTAATATGGAGTAGGAATATTTACACCACAATTTTGCACAGAGGTTGATTTCCTTGCTCTGTTTCTCCCTGTCTTCATGCAGTGACTGATTTGCCACAGTTTCCTTTTAATTATTTGCAAAATATCATGGCTTGTTTTGTTTATTAGCAACTGATCCCAATTTATATTGTGTACCTCCCAGGCTGCAATGCAAACCCATACAAATGTGTATAGCTCACTTTACCTGTTCTGGTGTGGGTGTCCTACCCAGCCATGTTTGGATCCCTTTACCACCTGCCCTGATCACTAACACAACTCCTTTAGCCTTTTCTTTCTGCTACCCTATCAGTCCCAAAAAGCAGCCGAAATTCTATATTCCAATTTAGTAGATGACAACTTCCCAATATTATCCTCAAAAAAGTCAAGTTGGGTCATGAGATAGGTATCGTAAATGAATAAACTGACATGGAACAAGAGGCATTTACCTTGTTCTTAAAAACATGAGCAAACAATCCTTACTGGTGTGGGGCTGGAAGACAGAATAAATGTTAGTTGTCCATTGTTTTCTGAAGTTTTCTATTGACAGAATAACATTGGAATTGTTGGAGATTTCAGATTACTATTTTATTCAGTGACCTGAATAATGAATAACCATCAAATATGGGTGTTTAACTTGGTTTTGGATAATTAAATTGAATATTTTGCCCAATCAACTTTCTCGGGGGATAATAAAAAGCTCTGATTTAGTCCTGAAATTATTTTTCTGCTTGATTATCTTGATTAATTTAGGCATTAAATTGTCCTATTACTGTCTCTTTCCCAATCCTGGATTACACCTGAACCATTTCTCATCTGCTTGGACCTTAGTGACCCGTTGTTACATTTCAAGTGTGAATACTTTGGTCCGATTAATATTTTGGATTGAACTTTTAATGGCTTTACTCTTTCACCACTATGAAAGGCTGGTAGTCAATGACAATTAAATTGTCTTTGAACACAGCCCTCACAAGTTCTAAACACAGAATGCAGTCTTTGTGCAATTCCTGATAAATTCAAGAAGAGTTAGAAAGTCCAAACTACTTGATACAAAAGCAAATGCTGTGGCCTTGGGGATCCAGCTAATTAGATGGTTCCTAGTTTTACAGCCCAATCTAAGAGTATAACCTCCACATTCCTTTTAAATCACTCAAGCATTGAACACTGCAGTGTGAGTGAAACTCTGTTCTCCTTTAGTAGATATCACATCTGACACCCTCCTCCCACCCCCCACCAATCATCTTAGCAAAATATGTGACCGGTTCCATATTTAAGCAAAAAACACACTGAAACCTGTAAATCAGGGGTAGAAAATTTCACTCAGTCACTGAGGGTAGAATTCTTTCCTTCACCCAAGTCATGACAGTGGAGGGAATTTAGGAAAACCACACACAGAAATAAAACCTCTGGGCAGGCCAATCCTATTCAGAACGTTCCCTAGATTTCATAGTTTCATTATTGTTTACTGTCAGTCCAGAGGTGTAACTTAACTCAAACCCTATTAGATTTAAGAACATAAAGTTTCAACAATTATGAACTAGGGGCCCTTAACTTAAAATGGCCACAAATAAATTGACAAGGGAAAGTGTATAAAAATGGATTTATGTCTGGAGAAGCTCTTTAGGGATTCCCTTCAATTTAGTTAGTAGCACTGAAGCCCTTGCTTGTGTACAACAAGCCAGACATCATCATTGTCACTTCCCCACCAGTTGACAAGTTCACTTTAACTATCATGCCTATGCTTGTGACATTTACCAATGAATTCTGATTAAAGTAGCCTGACACCTGCGTGCTTGCTTTGAGAGTTGACTATTGAGTATCTTTGGAATTGTGAGACATTTGCTCTCAGCCTGGTTGGTGGTCCACTTATTATGCAAAGCAAGATTCTGACTGTCTGCAAATTGTGAATATAAAGGGGGAGAGGATGACTTGAAGAAGCTGAGAGAAGAGAGATGAAGTATCTTTTAGGAAAAGAGACCTGGGTGTCTGCCTTCCTGAAGTCCTGTGGCTGTTATTGCTGGCCCTGAGCCTCCTGAAGTGAATTTAGAGCATGTAATCAAGTGTGATTTCTCCTGATTACCTCAGAACTAATTAGGGAGTATCTCCTCACCCAAGAACTCCATCTAATTAGAAGTATCTGGTAAGAAGTTATTTGCATATCTTCAAGTCACATTATGTCATGAGGACATTTGAGCTGATGAAAACTGACATCTACTATAAAATAAAAATACATTAAAACCAGGTGTCATTAGAAACCCACAGCTGTGGACTTGGGATCCTGTTTTAATTGATGAGACATCAATTAAAGTGGCTCTGCCTCATGAAGTAAATCAGAGCATGAAACACAAAGAATGTAAATATGCAGAGGTCAGAATATCACAGCAAAAGCCAGAGCTGCAGTCACTGTTGACTGGTACAGACAGGTCCCCTGACTGCAGTGTGTAGCTCTCCTTTTCCCCTGGGGTTTATAAATCAGAATTTAGGGGACAAGCTTCTCTCTGTGTCTCTCTTGTTCTCTCTCACTCTTGTTCTTGCTCTCTCACTCTGTTTTCCTTTGCTTGCCATTCTTACTTATCAGAGAATTACCACCAAATGCATATAGTAATAATAATTTGGGGACAATAAAGAGGCTCAGAGAAACAAGAAGTTTTGCAGTCAGTTCCCAGGAGCATGCCATCATTTTTTGCCTTCTGTTAATTATGAAGGGTAGCCATTAAAATTACAGCAGTAACTGCTGCTAACTATATGACAAGCATTGTCCTGTGTTTTTCACATGGATTAATCCATTTAAGCCTAAGAGAAATCCTCTGAAGTAGGAGGTTTTATTATTTGCATATTTAATAGTTAGGAAATCTAGACTAAGAGTGCCAGTATAATTTGTTCAAATTCACCCAGTTTGTAAATTGAAATTAGTTGAACCTAGCCAACCTGACTCAAGTCTGAGCTCTAAGGACTTGAACTTCTCCTGATCTTATGTTTTCCTTAAGGAAAGTGTGGTCTCTCTCTCTTTCTCTCTCTCTCTGTATCTCTGTCTCTTTCTCTCTGACACACACACATAGAATGATTCGGTCAAAGTTCAGTACGTAGTGACCCAGCCAAACCAATCAGATTCCTCTTCATGACTCTATTTTTTTTTTTTTTTTTTTTTTGTACAGAAACCGGGAAGGTTGACTTTTTTTCTAATTATCATGTGTACATAATTGTTGTATATAATGATAGGGTACATGTGATGTTTTGATACAGGCATACAATGTATATTAATCAAATCAGGGTAATTGGGGTATCATCATGTCAGTATCATTTCTTCACGTTAGGAACACCACAATCCCACTCTTTAGTTATTTTTTAAATTTTGGATTAATATGAGGGTGTGATTGATTAGGTTACATTGCTTGCATTTCTAAGGTAAAGTTCCAGTTGTAGTTGAGCCCTTGATCTAGAAAGTGTGCTAAGTGCTCTTGCATTGTGCACATTAGATGAGAGCTTACCAGTCACCCTCCTTCTTCCCCTTTCTCCTTTCCCTCCACTCTTCTCCCTTCCGATTGAATATACTTGTGTTTTTCTCTCTTGTAAGCATATAGTTGTTTTTCCATTGGTTTCATATTAGTACTGAGTAAATCTTTTAGCTATTTTAAGTATACCCTAACTTATTGTTGATTGTAATCACTTTGCTGTGCTCTCAAATGCTGTCTATTCTATCTAGCTATATTTTTGCACCCATTAGTCATCCCTACTTTTATCCCCTGCCCTCTAATATCCTTCCCAGCCTCTGGTAAATATGCAATTATTAGGGAAGAGGTGCTTTTTGTGTCTAGAATTGCTAGGTCTAAGAACTATATATGTTTAGAGCATTATCTTTGCTTCTATATGGAAATAGTAGTATAGGGATAAATGCAACAAAGAGAAAAAGCAAAGCTGAGCTATGGAAGACAGAAGAATGAGTCTTAATGATAGCACTCAAGTCCTGGGATCAGATAGTGATCCAGCCATATCTGAAGACAGCTGGCATCATTGCTTTCATATTGTACTTGTCTCCATCTTGTCTTTGGTTTGTTAAGCTTATGTTGAGAGTATTTTTTATCATGGGTTCTGCAAACACACCGTGAAGAGAAGAACATGGGGTGTTGTGTGTGACCAGTGCGCCTATGTATTTATTATGCTTTGTGGTAAGAAATGGGATTAGATGATTGGGTGCACTAGGGCATCTCCAGAAGTGGAAATACTGGACCTTTGGTTCCCATAATGTGAACCAAGAGTTCCAGATTTTTGTCACAGAAAACATTTAAGAAATACTGGTTCTGTGCCTGAGGTGGGGAAAAAAAGAAATACTGTAAAAAATATATATTATCCCTCAGTTCCTCCCTTGCTTAAAGACATCTGAGGAATCAGAAATTAGTACCAAAAGGCTAAATTTGTATATATTTCTTTGCAAGTGATGATGTGGGTCAATTTTTTGCATTTTGTTTTCAATAAAACTTCTTGTATTTTTGTTGTTGTTGTTGGCTTGAGACAGAGTCTCACATTGTCACCCTTGGTAGAGTGCTGTGGTGTCATAGTTCACAGCAACCTCAAACACTTGGGCTCAAATGATTCTCTTGCCATAGTCTCCTGAGTAGCTAGGACTACAGGCACCCACCATAATGCCTAGCTTTTTTTTTTTTTTTTTTTTTTTTTTTAGAGATGAGGTCTTGCTCTGGCTCAGGCTGGTCTCACACTTGTGAGCTCAAGCAATTCACCAGCCTTGGCCTCCCAGAGTGCTAGGATTATAGGCCTGAGCCACTGCACCCAGCCTCAAAAAAACTTCTTGATCTTCTTACAGCATCCTTTATCATTTCCATATGACAGGTGAAAATACTCAGGCATAGGGAGATGGCATGTTTTTTCCCAGGCCATAGAGTAGTAAGGGGCTAAGCTAGGATTTTAAAGCCAAATCTTCTGATTCTAGAGTGATTTCTTAAGGTAATTCTTTATTCCATTCTTAGAAATGCCTCATTTTCCAGGGAAAATCTTAGATTTAAAATACATCTAATCATATATATTTTTTAAAGCACATAAAAAAATAAAAACAGATTTATTGAGACATAATCCACGTGCCATACATTGTGCTAATTTAAAATGTATAATTCAATGATTTTTGGTATGTTCACAAGTATGTGCAACCCTTACCACAATTGTAGAATGTGTTCATCCTTTCAAAGAGCAACGCTTTACCAATCACCCCCATATTCCCTTGCTACTGCCACTCCCCTCTCCTTCCAGCCTTAAATAACCACTAATCTACTTCTTTCTCCACCTGTAAATGGAATTCTATAATATATAATCTTTTTTGACTGGTTTCCTACACTTAACAAAGTACTTTCAAGGTTCATCCCTGTTGTGCTATGAAACATTACTCCATTTTTGGTGGTTTAATAATATTCAATTTCATGTATACCCCATATTCTATGTACTCATTCATCATCTACTAGATATTTGGGTCATTTCTACCTACATCTTGGCTTATAAATAATCTTGCTGTAAACATTTATGTACATACTTTGTGTGGAAATATTTTTGCATTTCTTTGGGGTTTATGGTTAGCAGTGGAATTTCTGGGTCATATGGTAACTCAATGTTTAATTGTTTCAGTAACTGCCAGACCATTTTCCAAGTAGTTGTACCACCCTACTTCTTCACTGGTAGTGTATAAAAGTTCTGATTTCTCCACATCCTTTTCCATGCTTAGTGACTAACTAATCAGTTTCCAGTCATCCTGTGGCTATGAAGCAGTAAGTCATTATAGTTTTAATTATATTTCCCTGATGAATAATTATGTTGAACATCTTCTCATGTGCTTATTGGCCATGGGTATATCTTCTTTGGAGAAATATATATTCAGGTTATTTTGCCATTGTTTTATTGGCCTACTCAGTATTGAGTTCTAGAAATATATATTCTGAGTAAAATAACTTATATATAACACATAATGTTTTCCTATTTTGTAAGTTATCTTTTCACTTTCTTGATGGTGTCCTTTGAAGTATTTACATCTTAATTTTGATAGATGCCAACTTATTAATTTATTTATTTTTTCCTTTTGTTGTTGGTGCTTTTGATGTCATATCTAAAAATTCTTTGCCATGTATAGGTTATGAAGGTTTACTTCTGTGTTTTCTTCTAAGAGTTTTACAATTTTGTCTCTTAGATTTAGACCTTTGATTCATTTTGAGTAAATGTTTATACATGTGTGATATAAGGATCCAACATCATTTTTCTGCCTGTGGCTATCTGCTTGCCCCAGCACTATTTATTTAAAAACTCTTCTCTTTCTCATTAAATGGTCTTGGCACCCTTATTGAAAATCTAGAGATGATTTCAAGTAATAACTAGTGTGACCAATTATATAATTCTGGATGGATGAAGATGCTGTAGCAAGTGTCTGTGTTTGGATTTCCCTAGAAACAGGCCTAAGACTGGATTGAAGTATGGTAGTTACAAGGAAACGTAGGAAGGGGGAAGGAGACAAAGTAGAGAAGGTAGCCAATGAAAGATGTACTATAAAGAAAGTTACCACTGTGGATTGGTTACTAGACCTCAATTCTACTGGGAAACTCTGTGATTCAGTGCTATGCATGCATCTTGGTGTTTTCTCTTATCAGGGATAAGGGAGCTGCTATATTTAGACATCAATCGCTTGTTGAGGGCTGATTCCCAGGATATTAATCCTCTGGATCTCACAGCTGACTTGAGAGGGAAGAATGGACTTTGGTTGCCAAGAAGTCCTCAGGCAGTTGAGGGTCACAGAAATTGCACTTCAGTAGTAAGGAACCAGAGAATGGGGGTTAGGCACTGACCATCTGCTAGGTGTATAAAGCAGCACGGACAGCTTTTAGCAAAAATCCATGTTAATGGAAGTATTTCAGAGGGTCTGGGAGTGGGTGGATCAATAGCTGTTCTCGGTAAAGCAGCACTGAGAGGTGGCCAAGAGCCTAAGGACCTTGGTGAGGACAGCTTGTAGTAAGAGAATGAGGAGCCACATCAGCCTTTGTCCTCGTGGTAAGTTTCTCTACCCAGCGTTGGAAATATCTCTGCTTTTTCTTTTTACCACATCTGATTTGGGGTATAAAAGGTATTTTGGCAGTATTTTTCAACTCTTAGACTAATCTTGTTATGGGAAAATAAGACCACATACTAGAGATTTAAAAATAGGTATAATTTACAAAGAACTATGTTGCAACAAGAGAGGAGGAGCGTGCTCAGAATCTGGTAGCTGGATAACTGTAGCACATCAAATTCTCAAGTCATAGTAAATTATCCTAAAACCAAGGGCCTCCTCCAAGAATTGCCTTGTGGTCAGCAGCAAAGTCCCAGAATCATGCCCTCAGGCATAAAGGGAAGACCTCGCTGAGATTCAGCAGGACAGTGATGCACTGGCAGGTGAAATGGCCACTGGCATCATACTTTCAGTGGTGTGCTGGTCTCTGTTCAGTATGACCTTAACTCAATTCTTGCCGTTGATAATTTTAATTTCCCTCATAGCTCCTGACAGAGCAGACACAATCTTTTAGGAAAGGACTAGTTTCTTCAGCAATGTCTGTTAAACAGCCAGGCTCTGCCTCTCCTGGATAACTACACTAGCCAACAGCCTCATTAAGAGAGAGAGAGAGAGAGAGAGAGAGAGAGAGAGAGACAGAAATTGATTGTAGACACTGAAATCTTGGATTCCAAGATCGCACTAAACCAGTGTCAGCCAATGAACAAAATATCCTAGGAGATTTGTGTGGAGCTCATGGGGCTTAGAAATTGAGGTGGCTTCCAGATCCTATCATCAAGGGTGTCGTTAGAAATACTTCACAACCAATATGATGCAGGCAATGCCCAATTGGTAGAGCTGAGGAAAGGCAGCTTAAGAGGCTGGCGTATGAGGCACTGAGTCTGTAGATACTGGGCTTTGGGGGAAGGGTGAGTGTGGACAGTGGGGGCACATCCAGAGCGCAAGGGCAGCCAGAGCAGCCTTAGTTTCTTAACTAGTGTGTTGTATGCCAGACTGAAGGAGCTGCCCTGCATCCAGAGAGTTCCCCCTGGTCCCACAAACTCTAGGTCACCAGCAACTTATATGCACATTTGTGTGAACTAGGGGAAAGCATTCTCCACTGTCGGGCTGGGTGAGTAGGATGCTGGCTTCATTGTGAGAAGGAAAGGTTCTCAGAATGAAGAGGTTTTAAGAAGCAAGTTTCCCCCATGAGAAGATGAGTTAGAAAAAGGCACCTTCTCACAGTGAAAAACGTACTGTGTTTAAGGAGAGTGAAGCGGAAGAACTCCTATCCCACCCTGTGAAAAGTATTTCCCATTCGAGAAGAAAGCTCAGAAAGAATTGTCCCCCTGGTAGACATGACATGTTGGAGAGAGGGACATGGCCTGGATTTCAGTGTCCCCACACCTCCATGGCTGGGAACTTTGTGCAATGTACCTGGCCGTACTCCTCAGTTATCCCAATCTGTTCCCTCAACTTACTTAACTCTTTGTGAGAGCCACACCCCCATGCTGATTAAACATATTAAGAATTTGGGAATTTACACCCATGAAAATTGGCTTAGTTTATCTATTTTCATTTATTTTAACTTTGGTAATGTCAACAGAGCACAGTTACATAGTGAGAGAGAGCTGGCTAAGTAGATGGCTCTGTGGTGAACAAGGTGCTCCTTTCTGATGTCAGGTCCACAACCTTGAACCCAAGGCAGCCCCTCCATTCCCAGAGCAGAAGGAGAAGCAGCCAGGATTGTGGTGGCTCCATGCCATTCTGCTAGCATCCTGCAGGTTGGCGTGCAGGGATCACTTCCACGATGAAGAGGCTAATTCACTGTCCAGGGCCCATTGATTTCCTGGCCATGGCACAGAAATTGTCAATAAGGTGCCACTTGCAGCAAGAGTTGTTTTGTTATCCATTCTTTTGTCTACTGCAGCTCAATTTTTAAGGCTTCCAGACAGTCCATGATGACTTTTAGTCACTATGACTTTGGGCTGGATTTGGGTCATTGACATGGTTCCCATGTTAGTCATCTAATATTACAAACGGTAACCATTGTGCATATTTATACCAGAGTATATATCTTAGACAATTACGGTGTCTGAGGATATAGGACCTCTGCTTTCAGGGTTTTCAGTGATATATATTATGAGAAAAATGCATGACAGACTCTGAGCAGGACAGTGGGGGAATTGGTTTTCTACTAACTGTTCAGTAGTGTCTAGCAGGTCACGTCACACCTTTGAAAGCAGATCAGTCTCTTGAAGATGAAATATCTTATGTAATTATGCCTACAAATCACACCATCTTGAAGGAAAAATATGCAGTTTTCCTGGGGCATTGTAGAGCAGCACTACAATTCTTTTTTTTTTTCTTTTTTGAGACAGTCTCACTATGTGGCCCTGGGTAGACTGCCATGGCATCACAGCTCACACTCTTGGGTTTAAGTGATTCTCTTGTCTCAGCCTCCTGAATAGCTGGGACTATAGGCACCTGCCTCAATGCCCAGCTATTTTTTGATTGCAGTTGTCATTGTTGTTTAGCAGGCCCAGGCCGGGTTTTAACCTGCCAGCCTTGGTGTATGTGGCTGGCACCCTGGCTGCTGAGCTACGGCCCTGAGCCCAACACTATTGACTTGGGAGGGAATTGCATTGCTAGCATCAAAATCATGTCAGGTGTCCTCCAAATAGAGGAATACTGAGCCAAGCAAAGCAGTGCTTAGGTAGGTGTCTTTGCAGTCACTTCACCGCCTTGAAGTGGTGGAACTCCTGCTAAATTGTACCAGTGACATGGCTGCCCAGTTACTCCATTGCACTGATGGGGCATAGCTCCTCCTGTTTGCCCTGTGAGTTTCTCCCATCCAATTACTCCCCTGCAGTGATGTTTTGGGGCCCCCTCCTCTTCACATTGTCACCTCCTTCCCCAAGTTGCACTGGCACTGATGCTCCCAGGCCTCTCTTACTTTATCACAGCTTCAGTGCAGACACAAGCTGCAGTGGCTGTGCAGCTTCTGCCTCCTCAGGCCTGTTGTGCCCCCTGCACAGTTACAGCAGTTCACTCATGGGCCAGGCCTCATCCTCTTTTCCTGGTCACAACCATTGTAGTGACAGAATGGATGTGCTCACCTATGCTCTGCTTTCCTCCTGGCCCAGTACAGCACGCACTGAGAATCTTTCTATTTGGTCCATTCCCACAGCCATATAGATGATGTGGGTCTGCCTCTGCTCAAACTTCCATTTAATTTTCCATTTAATGAGTCCCCTGATGGTGTTGAGTTGCTCCCCTTTACCTTGTACATGTCCTACACTAAAGTGGCAGTGACCTTTCTCTTTGGCCCTCTCTCATGCCCTGTCCATGCATACCACAGTAATGATGGTGGGAGGATCCTCCCCAAACCTCGGCTCATTCAGATCTGTTATGAATTTATACCATGGCACTGGTGGCACTTTGCTTCACCCTGCTCACTTTGCCAACCCAGGTACAGCACTGCACTGGTGCTTTCATATGTTACTTCTTGTCCTGTCCTCATCCCTTACCATGTAACCACCCTGGCAGTGGTGCAATGTTCCTCCCCTTTGCCCCATTCACATAGCCCTTCTGAGCTACAGCACTGGACTGATGCTTTGGGGCTTCTCTTTGCCCCCATTCACATGTTCTGTCTAGTTTCATTTAAGTACCAATGATGTATAGATTCTCACATTTTCTCTGTTCACATACCCTGAGGAATTTCACTGCTGGACTCTTGAGGCAGAATTTCCTTTTCACTGCCCTTTTAATATCCCACCTCTAGTTTCATCTGTGCATTTATAGATCAAAAAGCCAAAATGCCAATAAAGGCTAACAGATATTAGAAGACAAAAGAGACCAAGAATGGATTTTCTCCTGGAGTCCCCACGGGTGGCCCTGGAAATATTCTGATTTCAGACTTCAAGCCTGCAGAACTGTGAGAAAACAAACTTTTGTTGTTTTCAGCCATTATGCTTGTGGTAATTTGTTGTAGCAGCTGCAGGAAACTAATACAGCCCCATGATTTCAGGCCATATTTCTGTGAATGTTAGATATCAATCCTGTGTGTTATGTTATATGGCACAGTTGCCCACGGGAGATTATCTGTGTGTGGGGGGCTAAACTAATCAAGTGAGCCCTTAAAAGCATGAAACTTTCTTCATCTAGAGGCAGAAGAGGAAGGTGGAACTCAGAGAAATATTCACCATAAGAAGAATTCAACATACTATTCCTAGCCTTGAATGTGGAGGGGTCCATAGGCCAACTAATCCAGGGGGCTTCTAGAGTCTGAGAGTGACCCCTGTCTGACATTCAGCATGAAAAAGGGACCTTCAGTGCTACAAGCACAAAGAACTAAATTTCCTCAACAACCTGAATGAACTTGGAAGAACATGCTTCCTCAGACCCTCTAAATCAGGGGTCCTCAAACTTTTTAAACAGGGGGCCAGTTCACTGTCCCTCAGACCATTGGTGGGCCGGACTATAGTTTAAAAAAAAAAAAAAACCTGTGAACAAATTCCTATGCATATTGCACATATCTTAGTTTGAAGTAAAAATCAAAATGGGAACAAATACAATATTTAAAATGAAGAACAAATAAAGTTAAATCAGCAACACTTATCAGTATTTCAATGGGAACCATGGGCCTGCTTTTGGCTAATGAGATGGTCAATGTCTGGTTCCATATTTGTCAATGCTAGTCGTAACAAGTAATGCAAGTGTGCATCAGTTAGTCTAGATTTGGTTGGAGATTTCAGATGTTTCATTCTGGAAAATGTCTGTTCACAGACATAAGTGCTGCCAAAGATGGTTGTCATTTTGAGTGCATGGTTCCTGAGATTAGGATATCTCAGAGAGGAGAGATGCATAGAAATTAGGAAGGTTGCTTGACTTGAATGCATCTTTCAGAGAGTCACAATTCTGCAGTTCAGCCAGTTCCATTTGGTAAATTGTATCCATATTTTATTTTTTTTTTTTATTTCAAGATACTTTATTCTTAAAACAGGTCACAACACTAAGCTTTTGGCCAATTCTGCCACTGTACAAGCTACAAATGCTTGCTGAGCAGTGGAGGGGTGCTCTTTCATAGCATGTCTAAAAAGTGAATAAAAATACATATAAAACAAATATTCAAATAGTTTCCAT
>CAUYRH010124805.1:0-25787 GCA_963574655.1 Perodicticus potto | reverse complement strand
AAATTAAAAACATATTTCACTTATAAGTGAGGATGCAATATCCTGAACAACATATTAACAAGTTTAATTAAAAATTAATGTTTAAGTAATGTACTTTGGTCAAAATTGAATCCAATTTATGTGAGAATTAGTCACTATTTTATTTTATTTTTTTGTTTTCTTTCTTTCTTTTTGCAGTTTTGACCAGGGCCCGGTTTGAACCTGCTACCCCTGGTATATGTGGCCGGCGCCCCACTCCTTGAACCACAGGCACCGCTCCCAGTTTTCCCACGTTTTTCCTGTTATAGTCAGGGAAGATACATTGCATAATATATACCCTTTTAATTCCATTGAGCCTTAATTTGTGGCCCAACAACATATGGTCTGTGCTGGAAAATATCTCACGTCACTTGATTGGAATATGTAGTCTGTTATTATTAGATAGAGTGTTCTATATTTCTGTTAGATCTAATTGGTTTATTGTGTTGTTCAAGTTCTCTATTTCATGGCTGTTGGTTCAATCCATTATTGAGAGTGAGGTATTGAAGTCTCCAATTATTATTGTGTAATTACCTATTTTTTCTCAGTTCTGTCAGTTTTTGCTTCATACATTTTGATGGTCCATTATTAAGTGCATACTTGCTTCTAATTATTGTATTTCCTTGCTATGCTGAATCTTTTCTTAATATATAATGTCTTCCATTATGTCTTGGAACCTTATTTTGATTTTAAAGTGTATTTTGTTGTTGTTTTGTTTTGTTTATATTTTGAGACAGCGTCTCACTTTGTCACCCTTGGTAGAGTGCCGTGGCCTCACAGCTCATAGCAACTTCAAACTCTTGAGGTCAAGAGTTGATTCTCTTGCCTCAGCATCCCAAGTAGGTGGGACTACAGGCACCCACCACAATTCCTGGCTATTATTAGAGTGGGGTCACTTTTGCTCAGGCTGGTCTTGAACTCCTGAGCTCAGGTGACCTGCCTCCGCCTCCCTGAGTGCTAGGATTACAGGAATGAGCCATTATACCTGGCCTCAAAAGTGTATTTTAAAGTGTATAAGTACCCACTCTGTTTTTTTTTTTTTTTTTTTTGCAGTTTTTTTGGGCCGGGGCTGGGTTTGAACCCACTACCCCCAGTATATGGGGCCAGCAACCTACCCTACTCCTTTGAGCCACAGGGGCTGCCCCCATTCTCTTTTAGTTACTATTTACTTGGAATATCTTTTTCCACCCTTTCATGTTCAACCTATGTGTGTCTTTGTAGATAGCATATAGTTGGATCATGGGCATTTTTGTGGTTTCTTTTTTGTGTTTTTTAACCCATTCTGCCAATCTGGCTTTTGATTTGAGAGTCTATTTGCATGTGAAGTAATTACTAATAAGGGACTTATTTCTGTTATTCTGCTGATTGTTTTCTGTGTGCCTTATAGTTTTCTTGTCTCTCATTTCCTACATTATTGTCTTTTTTTGTGAAACATTTAATTCTCTCTTTGTTTTCTTTTGTGTATATTCTTTAACTTTTCTTTGTAGTTACCCTGGGAATTACATGTAACATCCTAAAGTTATAATACTTTAATTAGAACTTATTCCAGCTTACCTTTAATAACATACAAAAACTCTGTTCTTATACAGCTCCATCCTCAAAACTATCAGTTATCAATGTCACAAAATTACCTCTTTACACACAGTGTGTGTCCAAAAACAGATCAATGTGCTTTAGCCTCTTAAATCATGTAGAAAACAAAAAGTGGAGTTACAAGCCAAAGTTACAATAATAAGAAGCTTTTAAATTTCCCATGTATTTGTCTTTACCTAGGATCTTTATTTCTTCATATGGCTTTGAGTTACTGTCTAGTGTTCTTTCAAGTTGAAGGACTCCTGGCTTGGCGCCTGAAGCACATTGGTTACGGTGCCAGCCACATACACCAAAGTTGGCGCATTTGAACCCGGCCTGGGCCAGCTAACCAACAATGACAACTGCAACAGAAAATGCCTATAGCCCCAGCTCCTTGGGAGGCTGAGGTAAGAGAATCGCTAAAGCCCAAGAGTTTGAGGTTGCTGTGAGCTGTGATGCCACGGCACTCTACCAGGGGCAACATAGTGAGACTCTGCCTCAAAAGAAAATAAGAAAAAGTTGAAGTACTCCCTTTAGCATTTCTTGCAGGGCAGTTCTATTGGTAACAAAATCCCTCAGATGAGAAAGTCTTAACTTCTCCCTCAGTTTTGAAGGTAGTTTTGTCAGATACAGAATTCTTGATGATTCTTTTCTTTCAGCACTTTGAACTTATCACCCCACTGCCTTTTGCCCTCCAAAGTTTCTGATGAAAAAATCTGATGATTTTCTTGAGTATCATTGTGATGTTACTTTTCTTTTCTGCTTTCAATATTCTTTTTTTGTCTCTGTCTTTTGACAGTTTAATTAGAATGTGTCTCCATGTGGTCTGTTTGAGCTCATCCTTCTTTGAGTTCTTTGATTGAGCTGCTTGATATTTATTTCTTTTGTCAAATTTGGGGAGTTCTTAGCCATTATTTCTAGAAATAATTTCTCTTTCCCCTTTTCTCTCTCTCCTCGTGGGACTCCCACTTTTTCTTCTATTATGTTCATATGGGTTTATGGCTATTACACATTAAGCTCCCATAACCATGAATGTGCAGGTCTTTGTGTGAGCATATGCTTTCATTTCTCTAGTGTTATTATCTAGGAGTACAACACCTTTTTTGCAGAGTAATGCAGGTGAATATTTAACATTTTCAGAAACTGCCAAATTTTTTTCTAAAGTGATTATATCATATTAGATCCCAATAGAGAATGAGAGTTCCAGTTTTTTTACATACTCACCAATATTGGCTGTAATCTGTGTTTTTAACGATTGCCATTCTAATAGAGATGTTAGTAGTAGTATCTCATTGTGGTTTTTTGTTTTTTTTTTTTTTTTGCAGTTTTTGGCCAGGGCTGGATTTGAACCCACCACCTCTGGCATATGGGACTGGTGCCCTACTCCTTTTAGCCACAGGCACTGTCCTCTCATTGTGGTTTTAACTTGCATTTCTCTAATGAGTCATGATTTTGAGCATTTTTTAAAATTATGTCTTTGCTTGCCACCCATATAACTTCTTTGATGAAATATCTATTCATAGCTCTTGTCTATTTTTAAAATAAATATGCATTGATATTTTGTTTTCATTAACATACAGTGAATAGTAAAGAACATTTTTGGAACTGTGGTCATTCATCAATGATCCCAGTGACTTATTTGCTTAATAGGCTAATTTTTGAGTATTGGAAGAATATTTCCTCAAAATTTTGTGCTGTTCACAATGGAAAATTATGGACATGGCTTGGCGCCTGTGGCTCAACGGGCTAAGGCGCCAGCCATGTACACCTGAGCTGTCAGGTTCCAATCCAGCCCAGGCCAGCCAAACGACGACGGCTGCAACCAAAAAAAAAAAATTGGCCGGGCGTTGTGGTGGGTGCCTGTAGTCCCAGGTACTTGGGAGGCGGAGGCAAGAGACTCGCTTGAGCCCAGGAATTGGAGGTTGCTGTGAGCTGTGATGCCACAGCACTCTATACAGGGTGACAGCTTGAGGCTCTGTCTCAAAAAAAAAAAAAAAAGAAAATTATGGACATGATACACTTTTGAGTTTAATCTGAATTATTAACATTCTCCATTCTCTTAAGCCTACACAGCCAATAAACTATAAATCAATCTCTGATTTGTAGTGTTTACCAATGCCTCAGGTGTACTTTCATCAAAGCCAATTTCAAGTTACATGGTGTCTGTGAATATGGAGTTTGAAAGAGTTATGCAGTAGCACACCATTATATTCTGTTTCCACCATATAGATGTAATAGATGTGAATAACCTATAAAATATAGATAATAGGAAAATATAAAATAATTAGGAAATGAAGGCTTTTTTTTTTTTTTTTGAGACAGCCTCAAGCTGTCACCCTGGATAGAGTGCTGTGGCATCACAGCTCACAGCAACCTCCAATTCCTGGGCTCAAGCGAGTCTCCTGCCTCTGCCTCCCAAGTAGCTGGGACTACAGGCACCCGCCACAACGCCCGGCCATTTTGGGGTTGCTGCCATCATTGATGTTTGGTGTGCCCGGGCTGGATTCGAACCCGCCAGCTCAGGTGTATGTGGCTGGCGCCATAGCCTGTTAAGCCACAGGCACTGAGCCGATTTTTCCATTTTTTGTAGAAATGGGGTCTCACTCTTGCTCAGGTTGTTCTGGAACTCCTAAGCTCAAGCAATTCTCCTGCCTCAGCTTCTCAGAATGCTAGAGTTTTGTGTTCTGTTCTACCGAGCTACAAACACATCTAATAGTTGACTTTGTGATACTTGTAATAATGATATGTTCAGAATCATGTCGTGAAAGGTAGAAGGTACGGTGTGAGCTCGTTATCAGTCAAACCTGGAGGCAGTAGACCGACAGCTCTGTGTTTCATATGAGAGGAGAATGTTCAAAACCTTCTATTCCCAAATATCAGAAATCTGGATGCAGAAGACGCTGTTATACCTGATGCTTTGTGATAAAGTACAACGTGCAAATGAAAATGTGGGTGCTGCCATGAAAATGGGACTGAAGAGCCTTGGTCACCGGTGGAGCACTGACTGACTTGGGGAAATAGGTATGAGAGAATATGCATGGCACTTCCCTACGAGACAGGGGACACCCGCCAGCCTGCTGAGGAGCTGGGGCTTCCCAGTAATCCATTCGGGATCACTGTCATCTCCTCTGCTAACATCTGGATTAGTGTTGATAACAAGGAAAGCGCTCCAGTAGTGAAGAGGAGATGTGTAGTTGTGTGGAAAATGGACTTCAGTGGCTTGAAGAAGAGGCTGGTGGGAGGAACCAGTCACCCTCTGTGCTGGCCGGTTCATTCTACTAGAATAACACTACCAGCCTTCTCCTGGGGTTGAAGCAAAACTAGGATAATCGCGTAGGTCCCAATGGTCATGTGATGGGATCAGTTCAAGGGGAGTGACACTCCAAATTCTACTGAAAGGTTTTTAGAATAAAAGAAAGGACTGATGTCTGGAAATCTGCACCCCACCATCTATACTTGTTTCTTCATGAAATAATTCGATGCCTGTGACAGAACAAAAGGTACTTTGTTTCCAAATTAATACATGATCTTCCATTAATTTGGAACTGATCATCTGCCTCCGAAGCAGGGAAGAGAATCTTACTATGAATTCTATTCTTACGGTCTATCTGGTCTGCAAACACCTCTCCGTAGATCATCCAGTAGGGCATATAGAAGATGTTTCGGGCCAGTTTCCACGAAGGCTTCTCCTCCGGGTGCAAAATGGCTTGACGGGCTACTCCGAAGCTCATGAGCACGACCAACATGATGACCACAAAGTACAGCATGTCAATCATCTGCGTGGGAGAACGTGTGTTCTTACCGTCTGGACGCATGGCCGAGCCCATCCTCCTGCACTTGACTGCTCTCTCCAGAAACTCCACGAGGGCTTAAGGAGGGTGAAGAAAGCCTCCGCCCCATCTTTCCTTCCTAGCCACGGGCTGCTAGTCTCTTCCACTCTGTGCAACGCCTGACGCCTGAGTGTCTATCTGCCATGTCTGCCTGTTACTTCTCTGTTGTTGTTGCCCACAAACACATGTTCCTCTAGTACCTACAACTGCCCGTGGAGAAAGAGAAGAATTACGGGCAAAGTGTGAGGTGGTAAAGGAAACTAAGGAAGAAGAGAAGGAGATAGTCAAGGAGGTAGAGAGATAATGAATGGAGAATACAGAGCGGTATTTATTCATCCATTGTACTAATGCGGAGTGGTTTCTCTGGTGGTCACTCTGGTTACTGTGCTCTGTATACTGTGGATACTGAACCAATATCTTTCCTAATTTTGAACACCCTCAAAGATGATGGTTCTTGCTGGAATTAACTTCATACATCCCTTAGCTCAAAGCCACTTGCCCTGTAGAGAGTTACAGGCAGTCCCCAAGTTACAAACATCCAACTTACACACAACTCACACTTTCAAAGGGAGGCTACTACATGTAAACGTACCTGTTCCAACTTATAGATTTAACTAAAGAACAAACCTACAGAACCAATCTCTTTCGTAACACAGGGACTGCATGAACTTAGGAGGCGTCCTTTCTTCTGGGACCAGTCCTAACAAAGACTGTTCTAGGTGATGTAAGGGTTACCTGCTGCTTTATTCTTAGCTTCATTTTCTATAGCCTGTTCTGCAGTAAACGCCACAAGGGATTGTCTTGAACAATCACATGAACTGCCTGTGTCTACTCCAGGCCAGAGCACAGGAGCTGAGGACTGTCTGGAGTGCAGGTGAGGGAAGGAGGTTCTCAATCGGGTTTTTGCCATATAAAAATTTTGAAGTGGACATACCCTCACATAACATCAAATCCAGGCCATTGTACTGGAAATACAGTGCTGAAAATATGTTTTCATATGAAGATGCAAATATTCTCAGGTACCTGTTTTCCTCCTGAGTTCCTATTGCATCAAAACTTGATGTTCTCTTAGGTCTTGGGAAGGAGAAGTAAGCTCTTATAAAAGAAGAGGACATTTTCTTTTATCTTACTGTCAATATAAGCTCATTAATGATAAGCCAGAAGTGATAAAAAATGAACTGTCATCCTACAGTTAAATATGGTGTAGAAGATGGTGTAGGAGGAGGAAAATAGTGTGCATCGAGTGCCTAATGTACATTGAGCTATATACATATACAGGGTGTGTATATGCACAGTAGGCCCTCACCTCATGTTTTTCTAGTGGATTTTATTACCAGGTAGGAGAACTGTTTATCTTAAAGCAAAGAACATTTCCTGTAAGAAGCCAACTTAAAAGGAAAGACCCAAAGAAATCTAAGGAAGGCACACCCAAGGCCCAGTCTCATGTCCTGACAAAGTATCAGGATTACTCGTGGGGTGTGATTACTAACCATCTTTCCAATCATCATCACGTAGGGCCCCAGATACTTGTTGACGCCAAAGATGTCCAGGACGCGAATGTACCAGAAGATAATATCCACACAGTAGATCACTCGGCCGTAGCCCATGTATGGCTGGTTCTGTAGGCGAAGGATTGCTCCGATCATGAACGTGGAAATGGCCACGAGATCCGTGATGTTCCAATACTCCTGAAGCCAAACTTTTATTTTCTGGCTGAGTTTGCCTGGTTCTGACATGAGGATCTGTAAACAAACCCCGAAGAACAAGAAACTTAAAAGTCTTATCTTATGAGGATCTTGGAATGATAAGGCTGGTGGAGCATTCCAGGGCATCTGCTGACTCTCCTGCTGAAGACCTCTAAACCCTAACCTTCTCAGGCGGAGACTGATATCTAGAAAGGGAAATTCCATGGAATCCTCCCTATTCTTAGATCCAGGGTTTCATAAACTCTCAGGAAATGCCTTCTAAATTATGTCCTTCTGGCTGTAATTAAAGCAGCTGACTTTTGATTTCATTTCTAATTATTTGGACACGTGCCTGTCAGTCCACATTCCAGACTCATGGAAGAGGAGGACCCTGGAGCAAGCATGGACCCTAGGTGGTCTCACAGAGGGGCAAATCCACTTGGTGGAGATGGCAGAATTGGGCTAGGAAATGCAAAATTCCTTTGACACAGAGCCATGAGACGTCAGGGGCAAGTTGGCCCACGTTTTTCCCTACTTGAAATATTATCCTTCCAAAATCACTGCTAATTAAAAGGAGACTTCCACAGGATAAAAGGGAAAATATTTAGCAAGCAGCATGCACAGGCACGCACGCAGAGATCCCAGCAGGCACAGAGTGGTGCTGCCACAGGGGAGTGGGGAGGGCTGCCGGGTGGGTGGGAGGGCGGCAGCCCTTTACAGAGATCTAGGGGGGTCCTGGGGCAGGAGGGGATGGGGTGGTTCAATCAGTCAGCCAGCACAGAGGGGATTCACTAGCTTAACAACCCAGGGGGCACCAGCTGGGGGCCACTCCCCCTCCTGTAGGTGAGGGCAGGCAATAAAGCAGTGTCTTCATGTGTGGCTGACAGCAGCAGGCGCCATGGCGCTAGAGGCCCCTTGGGAAATCTCATCTGTGGCACCTGAAGTCCAGCTAGAAAAGAAAGAGGAGGAGCAGAAGAAGATGGAGATGGGCCGTACAGTTTAAGTCCAGAGCTTTTAGGGTCTCTCAGGCTCTTAGAGCGATGGCATCAAACTTCTTCTTGCTGGGCTAGGTTAGCAAACCTAGTCAGTGAAACAGTCAATAGTCATCGAAAATTGATAGTATTGGTTGTCTGTCAGCAGGAGAAAGGATGTGAAATCATGCTGTGTGCTTTTTTTGGTTCAAGGTTGTTTTTTTGCCTGGATACAAGTTTTCTCCTTACAAGCAAACAATGGTGAGTTGTAAAAACTCATGGATGATACTGGACAGAGAAGCGGCTGGTCAGTATTTGCTCTGCTGCCTGCAGAGTTTGCCTTCTTGGAGTCACATTGTCATTTAAATCCTCTCTGACGCTAAGAGTCGTGTGTGAGATGTGTCTACTCTTTCAACACTGAGCTGAAAAGCTTGTTCCCTGTTTGCAGCAGGTGCTCTGGGCCCCGGGACCCTTTCTCCAGGTTGGGGCCGGCTCCTGCCCACACTTACCCTCTCCTAGGAGGTTGACCCTTCAGCAGGGCGAGGTGACACCTGTAATCCCAGCACTCTGGGAGGTTGGGCCGGGTAGATTGCTTAAGCTCAGGAGTTTGAGACCAGCCTGAGTAAGAACAAAAGCTTGTTTCTACAAATAAATAAATAAATGAGGCTGGCTCTTGGGCAATTTGAGCTGTCTCTGGCGGGTGCCCATGACCAACTGATATGGGTTATAAAACTCCATTCCCTTCCCTCAGAATGAGACAGACTCTGTGGTGTCCAGACTACTGAGTCCTCCGCCAGATGAGGGAGGGGACAGATTCCACCTGGAACCACCCCTCACTCAGCTCCTTTCCCTCTCTGGCCTCCGCGCCCCCCCAACCCGGCTGTCTCATACCAACAGCCTTCCTTTCATGACTGTCTTGCACACAGTCCAGGCACACAGTGGTCCAAAGTCCCAAATTATGGAAACAGTGTCATCTCCTGTGTCCCTCTGTTTTTAGTTTCAGGTCCCAGAAAACTGGGCCAACATTTGTACCCAGTTACAGTGGCAGGAACTGGTTTATCTCAGGTAGTGGGCAGCATTTGCTGTTGCTTCTTTTTTTTTTTTGGAAACAGGGTCGCAGGCTGGAGTGCATGGAGTGCAGTGGTGTCATCACAGCTCACTGCAAACTCAACTGCAAACTCCTGGGCTCAAGCGATCCTCCTGCCTCAGCCTCCTGAGTAGCTGGGACTATAGTTGTGTGCTACCTGGCTACTTTTTTTCCTATTTTAAGGGTCTCCCTCTTGCTCAGGCTGGTATTGAATTCTTGGCCTCAAACCATCTTATCTTGGCCTCCCAAAGTGCACAGGTATGAGCCGCTGTGCCTGGCCTGCTGCTACTTTGCAAGTTCAAATTCAGTTGGAAGAAGAAAACATATACATCTTAAATAAATGAATGGAATAAACTTGGAATAATGACAACTCAAAAGGAAAGTCCCATAGCACAAACAATTTGCATGACATGCTTTTGCAATAAGGAGCCGTATCTGAATTTGAAGTCACTGATTAGCGGGGCTGGGACAGGCCTTTGGAGTAATCACCTCTCGTATTTTCTCTAGTGCCAGGCTCACGATGTAGGAGATGACAATCCACTCCTGGAGAGAGGGCCAGCCGTCCATTCGTACCAGGATGACGTAGTTGAACAGGAGCAGGTAGCCCAGGTATGATATCTGAAAGGAAGAAAAGTTGTTGGTTGTGTTGGAGGAGAGAACGTTGGAATCAGGCTTGGAAACATTTTCTTTAATGTTGACTCCTCTAAAATTTCCATTTCCAACCGACTGACTCATTGAGGGGACACCTTCCCAGCACACCCCCAGGGCAGACAGAGACCATTGGGCAGGTTGGAAGGTGTTTTATTTTATTTTATAAAGAGTCCTACTATGTCGCCCTGGGTAGAGTGCAGTGGCGTCACAGTTCACAGCAACCTCCAACTCTTGGGCTTAAGCGATTCTCTTGCCTCAGCCTCCCAAGTAGCTGGGACTACAGGCGCCTGCCACAACGCCCGGCTATTTTTTGTTACAGTTGTTTTTGTTGTTTCAGCTGGCCCAGGCTGGGTTCAAACCCACTGACTTCGGTGTATGTGGCTGGCGCCATAACCACTGTGGTATGTGTGCTGAGCCTGATAATTCATTTTATTTTATTTATTTTATTTTTATATTTTTTAGAAACAGAATCTCACTTTATTGCCCTCGGTAGAGTGCTGTGGCATCACAGCTCACAGCAACCTCCAGCTCCTGGGCTTAGGCAATTCTCTTGCCTCAGCATCCCAAGAAGCTGGACTACTGGTTCCCGCCACAATGCCTGGCTATTTTTTTGTTGCAATTTGGCCGAGGCCGGGTTTGAACCTGCCACCCTCAGTATATGGGGCCGGCGCCCTACTCACTGAGCCACAGGCACCGCCCTGATAATTCATTTTAGTTCAGTGAATTTGTAGATCCTTTTTAGGCCCCTGGAATTTTCCTTGATTCCAACATATTGAAGTGCTCAATGCATGCAGAATGGCAATGTTCAGGGGAGGCCTTACTGTGTAAAACCAGAACTTGACGATGGGAGCATTGTAGAACTCGCAAATCTTTGTCCCTATGGGGATGCTTCTTTGCTTTTTATGCTCGTTCTCTTCATCCCCCTTTCTCGAGCCAGCGTCTGCGTTTGCATCCTGGAACACAGAACACAGCAAGCAGGTTGCTGCGTGGGAAACTCAACGCACCAGGGCACACGAGCACCTTTAGAAATAAAGAATTGTAAAAGTGCCCTCAGTTAATGAGGTCTCTAAGTCTGGGCTAGGAGACATCACCACCCTGTTTGGAAATGAGAGCAAATCGATACCCCTGGGACCCCGGGCTTCACTGACCACATTCTCCTCTTCTTTTTCTTTGCCATCTTCGTTTTCCTTGGAAGTCTGATATGAGAAATCATCATACGTGCGGAATTCCAGAAACAAGATGGTGGGGGGGAGGAGAATCCCCATGATCACCTGTAAGTGATGACACATCAATCAATTTCTTAAGTGATGGCAAGTGAATTTCCCAATATGGTTTAAATTTTGAAATGATAACCTTCAATGTTCATCAGTGACCGGAGAGCCCTGGAGCCGTTTAACCTGCTCTGATGTTTGGTGGCTTGTGCTTGGTGCATTGGTGGAATTGGAGACAGTGAAGAATTTAAAACACCTGCAGAATTTTTCAGAATGCTTCACAAGCAGCACTGGGGGTAATCTGGACTTTAAAAGCCAAAGTTCTTACCGTGAAGTTCAAAGCAGGTAAATATTTAAATTAACGTATCATAAGTAAATGAATGAAACATAACACTGCCTCTAGTGAAACACAGCCAAAATATTTTCTATAGACATAATTTTGATGTAAATAAGAATATGTGCACAAAGAGTCAAAAGGCTGATGATGTGACTCACAAAAGGACTTACTTGGGCTCAGCCTGGACGACAGAAGCATGCCCCCAGGCTGTAGGTGGGAAACACGCTGCCCTTTTTCTAAGTGATTTTTCTGTATTCCACCAATTGCTCAAGATCATTTCACATTTTAGTGCGGCACCTGTGGCTCAGTGGGTAGGGCGCCGGCCCCATATACCAAGGGTGACAGGTTTGAATCCAGCCCCATATAACGAGGGTGACAGGTTCGAATCTGGCCCTGGCCAGCTAAAACAGCAGTGGCAACTGCAACAAAAATATCCGGGTGTTGTGGTGGGCGCCTATAGTCCCAGGTACTGGGGAGGCTGAGGCAAGAGAATCGCCTTAGCCTAAGAGCTGGAGTTTGCTGTGAGCTGTGACGCCACGGCACTCTACCGAGGGCGATGAAGTGAGACTCTGTCTCAAAAAAAAAAAGATCATTTCACATTTTGGGTTGAATCATGATTGAAGTTTATCTTTTGTATGCATTTTTTCCCCTGAAATTTATGATGTCTTTTTTTTTTTTTTTTTTTTGGTAAAGAATTATAAATTATTTGTGTCTTCCTGACTTGCATTCCTGACACTTAGTGGTTTCTCAGCCATTCATTTATTGGAGCCTTTTCTAGTCACCTCAAGTACTTTCTCCTTGGATTCCAGCAACTCCTTGGACTCATTTAACCAAACTGCCTTGCCCTGCGCTGTGCAGATTTTGTGTTGGACTCATTTAACTGGACTTCCTTGCCCTCTGCTTGTGCAGGGATTTGTGATGCTTGGGACTTGTTTTTTGCATTCTGCATAACCTTTTTTCCTTGTAATTTTTATACCTTTCCCCATTTTTTTTTTTGCTGGGATAGCCACGGAAGTAATTTTCTTGCATGGGTATATAGAAAGTGTATAGTCAAGTCTTTGTCTATCTTAAATAGGTAGTTTATGTTCTTAAACAGCTGACGTAGGTAAAAAAAAAAAAAAAAAAAATCCAGGTTCCAAATGTTTTCCCTCAGAGCCTGAAGGCTTTATTCCACAGCTGCCTTCTAAGTTTCAGAGTTGTTGATGGAAAGTCTGACGCCAACACTGTCTTCATCCTTTTGTAAGTGACCTATTTTAGTTTCTTTAGAACCTTAAGGATCTCTTTATTCTTGGCATTCTGAAAACTATTCGGTTATTAATATCCAAAGTTATGTAAACTATCAGCTTAGTACATTATATAGAATTAGACAGGTAGGCATAACATTCATGTCTCTAGAAAACAAAGTGTTTTCTATTTGCTGGAACCATGTTACACAGTATAACGTGTATTCTCTTTCTTTTATTCTCATAGTGATCCCTAAAATAGGTTTTAATTTAGCCATTAGATAACTAGGTTATCTGCAGATCAGAATCTGTTTGCAACATAACCTAATTGTTAGGCCAGGCCAGGTGGCTCACGCCTGTAACCCCAGCACTCTGGGAAGCTGAGGCAGGTGTATTGCTTGAGCTCAGGATTTTGAGATCAGCCTGAGCAAGAGTGAGACTGCATCTCTACTAAAAATATAAAAACTAGCTGGGGATTGTGGCAGGTGCCTATAGTTCCAACTCCTTGGGAGGCTGAGGCAGGAAGATTGCGTGAGCCCAAGAGTTTGATGGTGCTGTGAGCTGTGATGATGCCACAGCACTCTATCCAAGGCAACAGAGTGAGACTCTGTCTCAAAAAGAAAATAAAAATACAAATAAATAAGTAACTAACCCCATAGTTAACAATAGTAAAAACAACAGAGTTAGGGTTCAACCACTCAGTGGTTACCACACTGGCCACATGCACCGGGGTTGGCAGGTTTGAACCCGGCCAGGGCCTGCTAAACAATGACAACAATAACAAAAAAATAGCCAGGCATTGTGGCGGGTGCCTTGTAGTCCCAGCTACTTGAGAGGCTGAGGCAAGAGAATCACTTAAGTCCAAAAGTTTGAGGTTGCTGTGAGCTGTGACGCCACAGCACTCTACCAAGGGTGACATAGTGAGACTGCCTCAAAAAACAAACAAAAACCAAATAAACAGACAAATATAGTTTCCTCCCCCACAATGTTTTTTCAAACCCTTTCATAGCTTTATATTCTCTCATAAACTCCATGTCATGAAGATACCACTCATTAAAATCATAGCACATAACTTGAGAGTTATTCAGGGAATCTATAGAAATAGAGTTGAGTTCTCTGCTTTCACGGCAGGAAGGTGACCAGGCCCGGGTGCGGGATCAGTTTCAGCGGCTCCATGAGAAGACAGTGGCGTCTGGCGTTAGACCACCCAGGTTAGGTCCTGGCCCCACTCTGACCAGCTGAGGTCCTAGGTGAGTCAGTCTCAAAGCTTCAGGCTCCTCATTTGTAAGACAAAGACTGTCACAGTGTCTCAGGGGGTTGCTTGGAAGAGTAAGGAACATAAGCCACAGGAAGTGCTCTGCTCGGCCAGGTGACACGTACCTTTAGGCCGGGGTTCTTCCTCATGCGCAGCCTCCCCATCCACATGTCCGTCAGCAGCATCTGGCTGCAGGTGTGAGCGATGAAGTCCCGGTGCTTGGCTGCCACGGCTAGTTTGAGGCAGGTTGAGTTGCTCCAGTTTTTCAGCTCGTAGGTCAGAAGCTTCATGGCGATTTGTTCATCATGCTTATAGGACTGGTCCAACAACTCCAGGGCAAGCTGGCCGAAGTCCCTGGGGAGAGAAAAGGGTTGGGTGAAGCTGCAGGGCTGCCAGCTCTTCCTTAGACAGCTGTGTCCATGGGGACCTAAGGCGCCAAGGGACACAGAATCCTGGATTGCAAGGGGCTTGAGGTCCTCTGCAAGCAAGAAGCTCAAGGAATGTATCCCCAGAGTGGGGCAGCCAGGGACAGAGTCCAGTGCTCAGGATGGGGCTCTTCCAACAGAGGGAGCTTTTCGTTGACCCCAGATCTGCCCCCCAAGCCTCAGGGACACAGAGCTGCGCTCAAGTTGCACCAAGATCAGGAGGCAGACAGAGAAGAACAAAGGAAAGTTCAAGCGCAGCACCTGTGGGGCGGGGGGCGGCCCTTGGTGGTGGGGGTGGGTATTGAATGTGGCCGCAGGAGGGCTTGTTTCTTGGTTGGGTGCTGGTTGTGCCCACGTTTTCTGTTTGCAAATGTTCATCAAGCCACACTCTTGGGATGTTGGGTGTGGGTAATACTTTAATAGCACATCTATTTTGCGAGAATTCCACATTCTCTGCACCATGATAGAAATGAGGAATAGTTGTCATAGGGCCCAGAGAAGGGGGGAGCCTAACTGCTGATGGGGCTCAGTGACAGGAGGTGGGGGGAATACAGAAGGTGACAAGCTGAAATTTGAATATAAAATTTATTCTCTTCACCACATGATCCAGATTCAAATATTTGATGATAGCTGTAAATATCCCTGTTCCTTTAACTTTTTGTTAGGGAATATGGTTAAGAGATGGTCCCATCACAACCACAAGACGAGTCTACCCAACAAAATCAATGCTGTGACCTGGTTGTTGGTACCCGCACATTGAAATTAAAAAGTAATAGCAATAATAAATAAGTAGAAGCAAATATAAGCACCAAAACAGTTTTAAAAAGATACGATTCCATGTGTTCGACCTCCTGATTTTGTTTCCCCATTCTATTGAAGACTATTCCAGTCATGAGCTGAAGGAAAAAGGCAGATCAAGTGTGGGAGAATGGGCTTCTCTGTCCCCTGAAGAGGAAAGCTCTCTGCGGCCTCCTGACCCAGGGGCTGCAGGCTGTAGGCCGGTACATCATCACATGTGTACTCTTAGGAAGCAAGGGACAATGGCATCTATGAACTCACAAGGTATGTGGACACATCCTCATTTTTAGAGACGCCTGAATTCCTAATGTTTAGAAATTGGCTGGCAAGTTTTGAAATCATGCAGCCGGCTGGGCACGGTGGCTCTCACCTGTAATACTAACACTCTGGGAGGCTGAGGTGGGAGGATTGCTTGAGCTCAGGAGTTCAAGACCAGCCTGAGCAAGAGGGAGACCCAGGCTCTACTAAAAATAGAAAACAAAACAAAACTAGCTAGGTGGGGTGGTACACACCTGTAATCCCAGCTACTTGGGAGGCTGAGGCTAGAGGATTGCTCAAGCCCGAGGTTGCTGGGAGCTATGACACCACAGTACTCTACCCAGGGCAACAGTGAGACTCTGTCTCAAAAAAAGAAAGTAAAGAAATCATATGGTCCAAAATAAAAGCAGCATACTTCAGACAACAAAGCTGATAGATGTTGGCAGAGCTGCCTGCATCTGCCTCCAGTTCATGTACCTATAAAGTTGTAAAGTTGTGTTGGGATCTCTGGTTTCCAGATTGGCACAGAAGGAACTTAGAAGTCACCAGTCTGTCCTAACAAGTTAAAACCTACACAAGCTGATAATCTACAACTCTTCTTCATCCTTCAGAGAAGTGCGGTAACTGGGAAAGGTGCTGTCCCCCAAACTGGAGACCTGGACAGGACTCAGGGAACCACCACTTACTGGAGCAGAAACTCCTGTGGGAATCAGTGCAGGGTGAGGAAATGTGAACTGTAATCGACAAGTCACCAAAAGCTCAGTGTGGATACATCTGTGCCGGTCATAGACTCCAGGGGGACCAAGACACAGGAGGGCCCCTGCACTTCCATCTCCGGGAGCTTGACCAGGTTCTAGCAGCAAATAGACGAGAAAAAACCCTTTGCACTTCTGGCTGGGGCAGGGGAAAAGACACTGTTTGGAACCATACCAGAGCGTTCTTCTTGAGCAGGCCTGCCCCCAGGGAAACGATTTTATCAGAGCCTCAGCTGCCTGGGCTGGCTAGAGCCTACCTGACCTGGGGGAGGAATTCCCAAGTCCCCTGTTAGCCATCCTGTCCCATCTAAGAGGGGAGAAAACCCTGAGGAACACTTGTGAGGTTCACAGTCCAAGGCACAGGCTCGCTGAGTTTTCATCCACGTGGAAATTAATCTCCGTGTTTGTATCACAGTTCGGTAGTTTGCAGGAGGAGGCAGTAAGCAAACAACAATAACAAAAATGCCGGCAGACCAGAAACAGCCTCAGACAGGCAGAAGGAAAAGCACTGACGGGAAGGACAGAGTGACCTCTGCACAAGCGCCACCTGTTGCCGCCCTTGAGCCAAGTGTACACTGGCAGGCCCTCCCTGAAGGCCTGGTCTCTGCCGGCCTGCACGTCCCCTCTCAGCACTCACTTGGAATTGTTGTCCAGGTCCTGGGAGATGTCGTCCACCAGCTCGCTCTCAGAGCACTCGTGGGCCATGGCCTTGTAGAGCTTGCAGGCCACCAGCGCCTTGGCCATGCTCTCCTCCCCGCGCTGCCACAGGAACACGGCCATCTTCTGGCGCTTCATGAGCACGGCCCACACCATCAGCTCGTGGAAGGGGTACTGGAAGCGGCTCACCGCTGGGTCGTCCACGTCGATGTCGATCTCCTCCTCCTTCTTCTTCTTCTTCTTCTTCTTCCCTTTGGCCTGGGGCTCATCGTCCTGAGGGGAGAAAAGCCCATTTTTCCTGATTCTACCATGAACGTGTGCAATGAAGGGTTCCGGAACTGCTGGAGGGAGAAACCCTCTGTCGGAGGTGGAAGAGCTCTGTCCTTCCAGAAGGAGGTTTCCAAGAACAAGTTAAGTTTCCACTCCACAGGTTAAGGATGCACCTGCTTGCTATGATAATTAAACTGCCTAAAACCAAATGCACTGCAAAGGCGCCCTGCAGGGAGCGACTGGCACCCCCATGAGCAGATCTGCTCAGAAGCCTTTAACAGGGGAGATGCTGCTCAACTAAAACAAACAGGACCCCCCCCAGCCCCGGAATACAATAGCAGGGAGGGGACGGCCGGCCCAGTCTGTCTCCTGGGGATGTCTTTCCAGGCAGCACAGTATCGGCACTCGTTTGCCAGATACAACCAGCCAGAAATTAATAGGAAAAATGTCAAAGAGAGTAGAGAGAAATGTTTTAAGAAAGCAAACATTCCATTTTGAATGAGCTGTGGCCTTTCTCCCATATGGCATGAAGTGGAGGCCAAGATTTCCCATTTCCTAAAGGGATTATAAGAACTGTTCTGAAAACCAAGCAGAATTCTCAGAAAAGGCAGGTAATGATTGGGAGAATTGGCCTGGAAACATGCGGGGCTTAGATGATTCCAGGCTAATACTTCAGTACTCAATGGAATAACAGAAACAGATGTTTGCTCTTTTGCAAAGAACATTCCCGTCATTTATCTCCTTTTATTCTTACTAGGACACTGACAGGTTGTGAATTCCTTCTGTTCCCTGGGAGTCTGAACAATTTGCTTATATTTGCATGCTTGGGATGGGCAATGTTGAAAACAGCCTGGGGTGCTCAGGGGGAAATCCCAGTTTTCAGTTCCTATTAGGAGTTGTTCACCACTAACTCAATTTTTGTAATAATTATAGCAAGTTACGATAACATTTTCATTGAAACTATAGTGTCTTACCTCAGTGTAAATGTTTTTATTCTAATTTTCTAATTTTGTCACACTAAAGCTATAATCACAGTACTTTAGGGATGGTTGGTTTATACAGGTTAAAAATGGACATTATAGAAAAAAAATTTTTTTTGCAGTTTTTTTTGTTTTTGTTTTTTGGCTGAAGCCAGGTTTGAACACACCACCTCTGGTATATGGGGCTGGTACCCTACCTACTCCTTGAGCCACAGGTGCCATCCAGCATTATAGAAATTTAAAGATAAACATAGCTTTATTTTCAAGAACATATAAAATAAATAAAAATCAACTAATGGCTAATGAAATATTATAAAATAGAAGTCTTGTTAAGCCTACCTTACAGTAGCATGTAATAGTATTAAAATATTAATTATATGCAAATTCTTTTAAAATAATTGCCAGAGAAATAATATAAGAAACAAGGATCCTAACAAATCAATAAGAAAAAGAAAAACAACCCAATAAAATGACAAATGATATGAACTGGGAGTACAGGGAGAAATTGACACATAATTATAGTAAGGGTCTCCAAACACACCTCACTGGGCAGTGAATTTGAAAAAAAATCAGTAAGTCTAGAAGCGAATAGAATAGCAGAATGACTAAATGTGATCTCAAGAGTAAACGCTGCAGAAGAATTATATCCAACAAAGAATACACGTTTGTTCCCAACATACATGGGTTATTAACAAAAATCAACCAGGCATATCACTCCAATTCTTGTAATATTTTCTACACATATCTCAACAAATTCCAAATACCAGAAAGTGTGTAGTCACATACAAGGAGTAAAATTAGTAATCAATAACAATAGGATAACAGCAACAATATTTGGAAAATTAAAAATACACTTGTAAACAACTTTTGGAGCACAGGCGAAATTATAAACTTTTGGAAATAAGTGGCAATGAATGTTCTACTTACTGAAACCCATGGAATACCATACAATAATACTCAGAAAAATTTATACCTTTAATGTATTTGTTGGAATACAGGGAAGATTGAAAATGAGTGGACTTTATTTTCAAATTGGGTCAATAAAAATAATTCCGTAACTCCAGGGAAAGAATGTGGATGGAATAATGAAGTAAAAGCAGACATTATTAAAGTAGAAATGGAAAAAAGAAAGTTGCTTGATAAAGGAAAAGCACCAATAAAATATGTAGGCAAGTGTGGTTAAGAAAGAAAACAGAGGGTGGTGGTGCCTGTGGCTGTAGGAGTAGGGCACTGGCCCCATATACCAGAGGTGGTGGGTTCAAACCTGGCCCCAGCCTAAACAAGAAAAACTGCAAAAAAAAAAAAAAAAAAAAAAAAAAGAAAGAAAAGAAAGAAAAAAAAGAAAGAAAAAAAAAGAGGAGGCCTGGCAAGGTGGCCCACATCTGTAATCCCACCACTTAGATTGAGGCAGGAGGATCACTTGAATCCAGGAGTTCAAATCGCTTCTCGGCCTTTTGGCTAAGATCAAGTGTCCAGGAGTTCAAGACCAGCCTGGGCAACATGGCAGGGCCCCATTTCTACAAAAATATTTTTAAAATGATTAGCCAGGTGTGCTGGCGAGTGCTTATGGTCTTAGAGACTTAGGAATATCGCTTGAGCTCTGATTGTGCCACTGCACTGGAGCCCTGGGTGACAGAGTGAGATCCTATCTCTTAATTAAAAAAAAAGGAGAGACAATATTCTAAAAATTGGCACAAGTAATGACATGCAGCTAGATACTGAGACTAAAAAAACTAGAATACTATGTAACAGTTTATTCCAAAGAACTTGAAAGTCCAGATTAAATAATTTTTAGGAAAATATGAATTAAAGTTGAGTCTATACAATATAAAGCCTGACGAAACTCATATTCATAGTAGAGATTATGAAGTGGTGAAATATATACTCCTAAGAGGCTTGACTGGACCCAGGCTATTTTACAGATGAGTTTGACAAACCAGCTGGGAACTGACACACCCTCCCTGGCATGGCGAGTGTGAGGGAATCATGGAAAGGCCGTAAACCTTTCCAGGGACACAAGACCAACAAGGTGATGAGACCATGCCGGAAGCCAGTCTCAATTGTGAACACAGAACTAAAGCCCTCTACACTGAGTCTATGAAATCAGAATGCTAAGTGTGAGAGAATCATGGAAAGGCCATAAACCTTTCTAGGGACACAAGACCAACAAGGTGATGAGACCATGCTGGAAGCCAGCCTCAATTGTGAACACAGAACTAAAGCCCTCTACACTGAGTCTATGAAATCAGAATGCTACTTAGCTCATGAATGTATTTGAGAAGACTCTTTCCGGTTTCAGTCTTAATATTCTGCGTTATGGTGTTTCTTCTACTTATTTAAATATTTTTATGTCTAGTACTTTGTTCTTAAAATTTCTTGTAAAGGTTAGTTCTGATTTTTTTTTTTTTTTTTTTTTGAGACAGAGACATATTTTGTGGCCCTCAGTAGAGTGCTGTGGGCTCACAGCTCACAGCAACCTCAAACTCTTGGCTCAAGTGATTCTCTTGCCTCAGCCTCCTGAGTAGCTGGGACTACAGGCGCCTGCCACAACACTCGGTCTCACTCTTGCTCAGGCTGGTCTCAAACTCCTGAGCTCAGGCAATCCACCCGCCTCAGCCTCCCAGAGTGCTGGGATTATACACCTCGGCACTTTTGTCTTATAGTAAGGTAATTTTAGTTGATTTTTCTGGGTTTTCTAGAGATAAACTATTTTTTTTTTTAGAGACAGAGTCTCACTTTGTTGCCCTTGGTAGAGTGCCATGGCTTCATGGCTCACAGCTACCTCCAGCTCCTGGGCTTAGGCAATTCTCTTGTCTCACCCTCCCGAGTAACTGGGACTACAGGCGCCCACCACAGTGCCCGGCTATTTTTTTGTTGCAGTTCGGCCAGGGCCAGGTTTGAACCCGCCACCCTTGGTATATGGGGCCGGCGCCTTACTCACTGAGCCACAGGCACCGCCCTAGAGATAAACTATTTTGTGGATAATTAGTTTCTTTCCTTTTGGGGTATTCTTTCTTTAGCATTTTTTTCATGTCGTATAATTTCCAGAACACTTTAGTAAGAATAATGATGATGTTTTGCTCTTGATTTTCATAGAAATGACTTCAGAGCTTGGCTCTTCAGTCCTGTGTTTCTCTTGCTCCTGGGGCCTACGGTATATACATATTTTAATCATATCAAGAGAATATTTTATTTTCTTATTTATTTTTATCATTCTCTTTCTAGTGAACTAATTTTTTATTAAAAAATTAAGGAACGTGTTTTACATTTTTCCAAATTCTTCCTTAGCACCTACTGAGAAATGATCCTCATACTTTCCCCTTTCTATGACTTGTTGATACGATTCCATTCATTTAAATATTTTTATGTCTAGTACTTTGCTCTTAAGGTTTCTTGTTTAGATTATTTCTTGTACTTTTGTTTTTTTTTTTTTGAGACAGAGTCTCACTTTGTCGCCCTGGGTAGAGGGCTGTGACATCATAGCTCACAGCAACCTCACACCCTTAGGCTGGAATAATCTTCTTGCCTCAGCCTCCAGGTAGCTGAGACTACAGGTGCCCACCCTACACCCAGCCAATTTTCTTTTCTATTTTTAGTAGAGATGAGGTCTCTTGCTCAGGTTGGTCTTGAAGTCATGAGCTCAGGCAATCCACCTGCCTTGGCCTCCCAGAGTGCTAGGATTACAGGTGTGAGCCACCACACCTGGCCCTATTTATGATTTTTAAATATATAAGTAGCATTATTCTCTCTTTTGTTTTGAAATGGTGGTTTTGCTAACTCTATAAAATGAATCAAGAGGATTTTACCCTTTTAAAAGGGGTATATCATCCTTTCATATGATATGACTATGGCCTCTAAGTAAATTTTGGTGAGTAATATGGTGCATTTGTTCATAGAAAAGAAATTTGTTCATTTGGTGTTAAACAGATACAGAATTAAAAGGGCTATGTATGTTGGGACCAAGATATAAAACTATTGAACACAAATTCTACTTACTTCCATTCCCAGAAGCTTAAGAGCCTTAGGCTGCATAATGAAAGGGGAGGGAAAAAACATCAGTTTACTCAAATAGCCAATATTAGTAATAGCAATGTTAGTAGTACATTAATAGTTTTGTTAGTAGTAGATATAATAGTCAATTAAAAAGTACTTTGTAGCATTAACTAATGACAATATCCAAGGAAAAGAAATGCTTTACTATGGAAACGTGGAAACTCGAGTTTTTTGTCAGTAGAGTTAATTGAGGAGCAAGAGCTGCAGATGTAACCCTTATTCCAGGTAGAGCAGAGGAGCTCCCTGGCAGAAACTAGGGGAGGACATCATGAAACAGCTGACGTTTGAGCTGGCCTTTTGCTGAGAGTGGGGGAATGAGGCAGGCACAGTAATACAGTTTGATTTTGGAGGAGGCACTTGGTGTGCCATGGTGGGGCGGGGACAGCCGGCAGAGAGCTTGGGTGCTGTGACCATTCTTCAGGCAGTGAGGAGGTCTCGGAGGCTCTGGCAGGTGCCATGCTTTGGAACTTAGGGCAGCTGCAGGGGTGGATGAAAGGATGGGTGGGGGTGGTGGTGGAGGGCAGGACGGTAGCCCTGCAGGAAGGCTGCTGGGGACAAAGAACAAGAGCAGATCCAGTGTGGCCTGGGCCATGGTTCTGCCCCGGGGGTGCTGGGGTGAGGACGCCCCACAGCCCAGAGCAGCTGGGAGTTGGGGCAGGCATGCTCGGGATGGGGGAAGTGCCGGGCTTTGAACTGGCTGCATTATTGACAAAAGGAACCCCAGGTCGCTCCAGACACCACGCAACACTGCACATTCACTGAGTCCTACCCTCTTTGGTCCAAACAAGTTGTTGTACAGAGTCCGGAAGCTTTTCCGAGTGTAGTTGCAGCGGTAGGCGCCCCCCATGAGGTACTCCAGCACCAGCCCGATGTCTATGAGGCTGATGTGGTAGTCAGGTGGGAGGTTGCTCTGCAAGAGAAGAAGTTTTGTCTCAGGTCCCTACAAAAGTGCAGTCAGGAACTTGGGAGCTGATGTAGCAGGTGGGAGATTAAAGGATATTCAGGCTCTTACCATGTGACTGGGGGGGCGGGGTAATGGGTTAAGCCATGTTTCAAAAAATGTGTTAAACTTTTCCAATGAGAAAAAGGGTTGGGATCCTTGTGGCTATAGGGTTGGTGGCTGGCATGTTCTGTGATCTGCAGGCCGCAGGTGGACATGCGGTGTGAAGCAGCTGGGTGGGAGCACCTCCTTTGACAAGGTTGAACCAGAGGCAGGAGGCTGGAGATCACACTTCATGCCGAATGAGAAGGGCTTCCCGGGAGGCAGGCGTGGGACAGAATATCTCCAGGACGGGGGCTTCTCCAGTGAAAGCTCCCAGTGGTGCCCTGTGGCTTTCCTGGGACCCCCGCCTCCCAGATGTTTAGTCAGAACACAAACACCAAAAACTGCCTGGTGTGACTGTGAGAGCAGAGTTTTGCATCAAGAGGGAAGAGGATGTGTTGAGACAGCGTGGGGAGGAGAGGAACCGGTGGGAGAGGAAACTCAAGGCAGCCACTCGTGTATCTAGGAGGCAGAGTGGACCAGCCACGTTAAAGGGGTTGTTCTGAGTGCCATTTACTGGTTTGTTAATTTCATACGTCTGAAATGATGGTGTAATCCTGGGGTCCACTGTACGGGGGCTACCTTCCAAACAGTCTCCCTTTACAGCAAGACTGGCCACGTGGGCTAAATCCTTCCTGCGTGCATCGTGTGTTTTTCAACGCTTTTGTGATCCGCGACTGAGTTGGGGGTTCTATATACAGAGATAAGGAGATACAGCCCTGCTCTGAGGGGCTCTCGGTTGGGGAGAGGGGCAAAGCTGTCAACAGCCCTGATGCAGCAGCTCAGCGCACCGGTGGGAGAATGAGAAAGGGCTTCCTGGAGGAGGCGCTACCGAGGTAGCTGGTGGCAGGTGGAGCAGGTGGAAGGGTTTGCTGACCAGAGTGAGGCACGTGGCCCAGGGGAGGAGGAGTGGCCCAGGGCAGGAGGCGTGGCCCAGGGGAAGAGGTGTGGCCCAGGGGAGGAGGAGTGGCCCCGGAGAGGAGGTGTGGCCCAGGGCAGGAGGCGTGGTCCAGGGGAGGTGGCAGACTCCCCCCACCAGTGTCAGATGCTGTGTGGACAAGGTGGGAACTAGTGGCGGGTGTGGACGTGGACCAGGCCCAGAAGGGTGCATGTTTCTTGAAATGAGCCTGGATTCCATGCTGTGGCTCATAGGGAGCCTTTGGAGGATTTTAAGCTGGGGATCGTGGGAGGGGTGGACTGGAGAATAGAGGAGGATTATTGAAGCTGGTCAGGTGAGAAGTAGTTGGGCCTGAAGTAAGGCAGCTGTGACTTTTGAATGTTTGTGCCGCCTAACTGATCTTCCAGCTGGGCCCTATTAGGGAAATCCTATTCCTTATTTGGAAAACAAGGGCACTGGGCTAGAGGGTCTCAGAGGTCCCTCTGGGTTCCCACGTCCACTGATTCTGCGTTCTGATCTATGAAGTCTGTAGAGGCCACATTCTCATATTCTTAGGATTAAATATTGGTATGAAATGTGACTGGGCTGTCAGGGACCTGAATGAAAGCCCAGTTCTCTCATCTGGGTTGTTTTTGCGTGCTCTGCATTCCAGCAAAATGAGTCAGTCTCAGATGAGCCCAGCCTCATCCTCTGTCCTGTGGTGACAACACGTAAGAAATGGCACAAAAGAACAGTGCGAGAGTGAGACTGTGCAGGAACACAGACTGTGAGTAGTCAGGGGCAGCAGAAAGTGGGAGAAACATCTGTCCCTTAGTAACCGGGGAGCCGAAAGGGCCAGCACAGCTGTGGTACCCAGAGGGGCACACGGGATGGCACCTCTGGAAAGAGGCCCCGCGTGTGGGTGAAGGATCTTGACGTAGGGAAGAGCGTGAGGCTGCAGGGACGAGGGCAGGCCGGGCAGCAGGAGGCAGGGCTGCCTCTGGTCTTGGCAGTGGCGCCAACGATAACCACGGAGCATGTTCCTACCATGTACCAGCATGAGCATGCAATTTTTTTTTTTAAAGATTATCCTTTTCTTTTTTAGTTTTAAGTAAACTTTTTTTTTTTAATGAAGGAAGGAATTCATTATCTCCTATGCAAATAATAAGAGTTTGGAAATTAAAAAATTGTTTTTAAAAAATGTTTAGGCTGAGTGCAGTGGCTCATGTGTGTAATCCCAGCACTCTGGGAGGCTGAGGCAAGTGGATCACTTGAGCTCACGAGTTTGAGAACAGCTGGAGCAAGACTCTGTCTCTACTAAAAATAGAAAAACTACCTAGGCCTTGGGCCTCATGCCTGTAGTCCCAGGTACTCAGGAGGCTGAGGCAAGAGGATCATATAAGCCTCAGAGTTTGAGGTTGCTGTGAGCTATGATGCCAGGGCACTCTACCTAAGGGTGACAGAGTGAGATTCTGTCTCAGAAAAAAAAAAGAAAGAAAGAAAAGAAAAGAAAAATGTTTTAATGAAAGATGCCAATAGTTGGTAAGGATTATAAAACAGTAGACTGACCTTTTTTACATCCCTCACCAGCAGATGGAGTGTGTTTGGTGGGCCCAGTCTCTGAAAGAGAAACATTCAGCCAGTGTAAATATGCTTTTCTTTTCAACTCTTGGAGCAAAACCTACCCTGACCGGATAGAATTCATGAATTGTGAGAGCCAGAGCATTACCGAGTGTCAGCCTATTTCTTTTACGAAACAGAGCTGGTTGTGGTTAAGAAATATCCAGGAAATTAAAAAATACATTAATACATTAAACAGTATCTTTTTTTTT
>CAUYRH010124801.1:0-14247 GCA_963574655.1 Perodicticus potto | reverse complement strand
CTAAAGGCGCCCACCACAACGCCCGGCCATTTTTTGGTTGCAGCCACCATTGTTGTTTGGCAAGCCCGGGCTGGATTCGAACCCGCCACCTCAGGTGTACGTGGCTGGCGCCTTAGCCCGCTGAGCCACAGGCGCCGAGCCGGTTACATGAATTTTGATTCATGTAGATTAACAATGGCCTGGAAACAATTCCATCACCCCCTAAAACTCATTTGTGCTACTCTTTGAAGCCACCTTCTTTCCCATCCTATGTTTTGGCAACTTGTCATGGAGCTTTCCATGTTGAGTTTCGAGATAGCAGTGAAGATGTTTCTCGGTGTTTATTTCTTAGCTACAAACTTACCCTTTCATCTTAGTCTATTTTTGCATCTCCATCTGATTGAAGAAGGCCGGAGTTTTTCTATCCCTATTATGAGAAATATTGTTCTGGAGGTCAAAATTGCAGTGTTCCACCAGAGTGACTAGTTTTCTGCACAATATGTATTTTTCTTTTTCCCCAGAGGTTGGGTCACTTATGCTACTGAGCACCAAAATTTTGACCTTTAGGTGGGGGTCACTCTGACACTTCCACTGTGAATATGACATAAAGAAATACCCAGAACTGATTAGAAATAGCTGGCAGATGCACTCTGAAATGCAAAAGTAGCTTTTTGAGTTTTTCAAAAGTCAAGTTCCCTAAGAAAATGTTTATTTCTTTCCCCAATTAATTCATACTCAGTTTCTGCAAGTGATCTTTTGAGTGGGAAGTTCTTTACCACATTGTGTAATAGTAACACTGGTAATAGTGAAGTAGGTAGTGCTTTGGAAGGAAAGCAATCAGCTCAAATTATTTTATGCAGAGCAGCAGTTGGTGAAATATTCCTATCATTTCAAGAGTGTTCTGGCTTTTACAAATGAAGAGAAACACTTAATACATTTGTCTGTGTAAGGAAAGTGAGTCTGAATTGCACAATATGCTTTATTGACAACTTTCTCAGTCATGTTACAAAATAAAAAATATATTCTATAAAGAAGAACAAGAAAATATAACCAGAGTACATTTGAAAACATCTTACTCTTATATCTGTAGCAGCAACTGTTTTTTTAAGAAATAACTTTTTACAAAGGAAAATTTCAAATTTAAGTCGTTAAATATGAAATATTAAATTCTGAATCAAAAGAATAGTTTATTATTCCTCAAACAAGAAGCAGTACAGTCAATCAAAGTCTGAGCGATAACTATCGACACAGTTTTGCCATTTTAATGGTAGCTTGTTTACGCCAGCAGTCCAGAAGTCTGGAGGGTGAGTGGTGATGAAATCACAAAAGATATTTTCTATAGTTTGTTCAGAATTGAATATTTTTCCTCCCAAGAAGTGACCCAAAGCCTTGACAAAGTGGTAGTCAGTTGATGTAAGGTCTGGTGAATACAGTAGGTGGCAGTTTCCAAGTCCAGTTTCCGTAGTCTGAGCAGTGTTGTGAGTACAATGTGTGGTTGAGCACTGTCTTACAGGAGGTTAACCAGTCTCGACTGCTTAATTCCAAGCATCCTCATCATTGCATTCAATTGGTTGCAGTGGATATCGGCTGTAATCAATAGACTAGGCTCTGTGGAGCTGGATAATACCAGTGCTGGACCACCAGACGGACAGTGTTAGCTTTTCCTAATGGTTGTTCAGGTTCGTACTGTGTTTCGGCACTTCATCTTTATCCAGCCATTGTGCTGATCACTTGTGCATTTTTCATTACCCAGAATGAGACAGTGTAGAAAGGGTTTGGCTTTATGCCGTGCCACTTAAGAAAGGTGAAGGCAAACGTCAAGGCAATTTCCCTTCTGATGCTCATTTAATTTGTGCAGAACCCAGTTTCTTTCCTTGCCCATTTGTTTCGAATGGTGCAATATTTTTGGGATAGTAACATCAAACCTTGCTGCTAATTCACACAGAAGGTTGAAGTGGATTCACTTCCACTGGAGTTTTTGGATCATCCTCCTCCTCTGTGGTCTGGGGTTGCCCACGGGGCTCATTTTCAAGATTGAAATCACCAGAATGGGCTCGGCACCTGTGGCTCAATGGGATAAAGCGCCAGCCACGTACATCTGAGCTGGCGGGTTCGAATCCAGCCCAGGCCTGCCAAACAACAATGACGGCTGCAACCAAAAAATGGCCGGGCGTGTGGCAGGTGCCTGTGGTCCCAGCGGCTTGGGAGGCAGAGGCAGGAGACTCACTTGAGCCCGGGAATTGGAGGTTGCTATGAGGTGTGATGCCAGGGCTCTATCCAGGGTGACAGCTTGAGGCTCTGTCTCAAACAAAACAAAACAAAACAAAACAAAACAAAAACAAACGAAATCACCAGAATGGACCTTCTCAAACCATTGATGTACTGTGCATTCATTAGTCACATCCTTCCCAAACACTTTGTTGATATTTTGAACTGTCTACAGTGCACTGGTTCTGCAATGGAACTCCAATTCAAAATAACATGAATTTTTGACTTATCTGCAGTTTCACAAAATTTACTCCAAAAAAATAAAATTGAAAGATAATCACTAACCGATATATGGGTTTGAAAGACTGAAGATTGTTCCTTCACAATAAAAATAAAAACAGAAGTATCAAAGTGAAATGTCAGAGATAGCCACTTAGTACTTAAGGAAATTGGACACTTTATACTCAATAGCTAATATGAAAGCAGACAAAATAGTGGAGTGAACCCAGTGTAGCCACTGCCAGTTACGGCAATTATCAGATCACCTCTACTCTTACTTAATTTCTACCCCCCATCCTACCCCACATTGATTATTTCCAGGCAACACATCATTTCATTCCATCCATAATTCCAGTGTGTGTGCGTGTAAAGGTAATGACTTTAAGGAACTAAGTAGAGGTGGGAGGTGGGGGCAAGGTATGGCTCGCTGTGCCGCGCAGGGTGGCTGCCACAAACAGCGGTGCCAAGGCCAGAGGAAAAGCTTGCTAGCCTGAAGGGTCCCTTCCCAAGGCCCTAGGGATAGCAGAGAACCTAGGGACCAGCAAGCACCCTCATGGCATGAGAAGAGCCCCTCCTGCCTGCCCTGCCTCACCCTGCCCCACGCCAGGCCCAGTGCCCCCAGCTGCATCAAGTGGAAGAGGAGGCGGAGGCGGAGAAGGGTGTCACCATGGGCCTGGGCGGTGCCCTCCATGCCCGGGGGATGAAGGCACTGCTGCCATGGATGGCCCGTGCCAGCCGCAGCCCCTGAGTCAGGCTCTCCCTCAGTTATCAGGGTCTGTGTCAGAGCCCTTGGAGCCTGGCCGGGCCAGGATGGGGATGGAGTTACCTGCCCTGTCCCTTGCTACCCTCCTACCACTGTCCAGGAGTGCCTGGTGAGTCCTCGGCAGGGAGTGGGACCCCCAGAGGCACAACCACCTCTACCCCTGCCAGGCCCCTGCGGGAGGGCTTTGGCGGGCAGGATGGTGGTGAGCTGTGGCCGCCGTTCTGGTGACCAAGGTGTGCCCATGGTGCCCGGCCTGAGGCCCCAAAACAGAAAGGGGCCGAGGATGGTGGGGATGCTCCTTCGCCTGTCAAGCATCCTTGGACCAGGCAAGAGAACCAGGAGGTAGAGTGGCATGGGCTGTGGCCGCAGCAGGGGCAGTGGTGAGGTGAGTGCTGGGCTGATAGAGGAGGTGCTGCCCTCTGCACCTGAGCACCTGGCCCTGGCCTACATTGTGCCCTGAATGTGGTACTGTGGCCTCTGTGTCAAGGACAGCTTCCTGGGGGCAGCTCTAGGCAGCAGCGCGCTGGCAGAGGTGGAGGCCCTGAAGCGGGGTGGGCGCCTGCATGATGGGCAGCTTGTGAGCCAGTGGGCTATCCCACCGGTGCAGCATCTGTGGGCACCAGGTTGCCTGCAAAAAATAAAGAAAAAAAATTAAATAAATAAATAATAATAAAAGGACTAACTGTAATGCCATGATCACAGCCAAAAAAGCATTAATTGTTTCTTTATGTCATTATTTATTCTGCCAGTACAAATTTCACTGATTAACTTTTTTTGATCTTTTTGTTAGGTATAAACAATTGGAAAACAACTATTTGTAATACCTTGGAGCGTGCCCTTTCCAACTTGTTTTTCTTTGCATGCCTGCTTACCTACGAGCACATGTGTTCCCTTCCAGACTTCCTGCCATATGTAAACACCCACACTGCTCGCTTACAGCCTGCAATACTTTGTAACTAGCATCCTTCCCTAAGAGCACTTACAGCTCCTTTGTTCTTTTTCTCCTCATGACTATTTAGAATCTCATAGGATGCATTGCTATTCTTTATTTTATTATTTCCTTTTCATTATTGGCTATGAACTATCTCCACTGACAATAAATAGCATTTGAATTGTCACTGAATGTAAGTTTGTAGTTACCTTCGGGTGTTACAGAAGGCGCTATCTTGGTGCCTAAAGCAATGGGCAACATAGACGCTTTCTGATGACAAGTATAATAAAAGGGAAGATGCTTGAGCCACACGGTGTAACCTTGACCGTCACTTTGCAGTTTATCTAGCATGAAATGACCCTGCCAGGAGAAGACCACTGCTTATATTACTCTGGAAGATCCGAGTTGGCCTGGTCCATGGGTTCAGGACCCCAGTTAAGGAGACAGAAACATTTTGGAGAGAGAATGATTCCTGGACTCTCAGATCCTGAAGGATTTGGATGAATCAAGGGCATTAGGCCTTATTCACTTTCAAATCTGCATGGGTGAGACTTGTGAGTTGGAATCACATAAACGAAGCATGAATTCTGGCTCCAGCATTGTTGCTGGGACTTTATATATGTTAGCATCCCTAAAGTTAAAATGTCTTCACCTGCTTAAAGAGATCCATGGTAATGCCTAGTCATGAAGTGGTGGTGGGGACTGACCGTGGAGACGACGTGGTGAGGGCCCAGCACAGTGGTCAGATCTTGGTCAACGGCAGAGGATTCCACTTACGGTCAAAAGACCAAATAAAACCAGATGCCGGAGACTACACCCAGGGAGCCTCTGTTTATATACAGCGTACCTGCAGGAAAGTGAATCTATGTGCTGCAAAGTCAGAATGGACGTTACCTTTGGGAAGACAGTCTATGGGGCTAGGGTGAGGTTCTAGGGCATTAATAGTGTTCTTTACCTTGATTTGTGCTGGTTCCATAGTTGTGCCCATTTCAGAAAATCTACCGCCCTGTGCACTTAGGACTACACATGAGTTGTGGGAGTCTGAGAAACCCAAGGGGTGTGATCCTACCCAGCAGCAGGCTAAACTTACCAAGTTTACTCCCGAAGAATGGTTCTTTCTTCACAATACTGCAAGAAGCAGCAGTGAATTCATGCCCTTTCTCTGGGTAGTGACATTTCAAGAGCTCGGAAGAACATTTGAAGTTTGAGAAAATAGACCCAAGAAATAGCAATTTAATTTAGTTGTTTTTAAATACTCTCACTCGTTTTGTGGAGCAGAATAAAGTGTGCTGGGCCCAGCATCTCACACGTAAAGCTATTTGGTGTGGCTTCAGCTGCCAAACTGGGGGAGCCCTCGCGATGTGTTTGTGGAATCTCCATTATAGAAAAATGTCACTTCTTGCCGTTGTGAGACCTTTTGTCTCACAATCATACATGAGTATTTAAAAAGCCTAAAAGGTAAAATATTTGTTAATCCTCCACTGGAGGCCCGGTGTGTACAGTATAGTCAGATTTTATAGCAGTCACCTAGGATAGAGGTTTTAACAATGAAAGACTAGTTTAAGCAGAAGGATCTTAATCAGTATTTTCTAATGTGAATACGGATATGGAAAATATAATTATAAGGATGTTAGACCCTCTCTTTTGCTGTCACAGCACACAGCTGGAAATTGCTTATTATTAGCTTGCAAATCCTACAGGAAAATATGGAATTATTTTTAGTACTCAGCAAATTTATGGCAGTAATTATGGGTACTCACATCACTTCCAGAATGTGAGAACCCTATATCTTTAGTCTCCATGTTGAGAAGATGATTTTTTATCACTTGTACACCCTGAATATTGATTTCTTTGATTGCTGGGAATCCGAAGTGCTTTTCTGGTAATGCTATGGGTGACAACAGTCATTTTGCAATGTGAATTGTTTAGAAGACTCTGTGGCTGGAAATCTAGTTTCTTAAATCTTGAAACTAGATTAAAATAAAGAAGAAAAAAAAAAAGGATCACCTTATTTTCCCATCACCAAATTCCTGGACATTCCTGCATCTAAGGTTACACACACATTCGGGCTCCCCCTGTGACAATTTGCAGTGGTGGTTCTGGCACTATTAAAAGCCAAATCCTCCCATGGTGCTGTAGACCCCACCCACCCTTACCATTAACTCAAGACCCCGTCACTGTCACATTCTGTCTCCCTGAGGTCATCGGCATGCCCCAGTTAGTCTACGTGCCTTAAGAGAGGCCTCCTTCACTGCGGAAATCCTCAGAGCTGTAGCTGCGTTAAAGGTCTCCACTTGTTCTCCTCCCCTTCTTTCTAGTCTGCTGGGCTACCAGATCATCAGCCTTCTTTATAAATCTACCTGCATATACGCTTTCCTTAGGGTGCAAACACTGGAGTCATTATATACATAATCTTATCTAAGTTTTCTTATAAACTCCATTTTTCAAACATAAGGGGCTGGCCAGGTGCAGTGACTCACACCTGTAGTCCCAGCATTCTGGGGGGCTAAGACAGGTGGATTGCCGGAGCTCATGAGTTGGAGACCAGCCTGAGCCAGAGCGAGACCTCGTGTTTAGCTAAAAATAACTAGGCATTGTGGTGGACGCCTGTAGTCTCAGCCACTTGAGAGGCTGAGTTGAGAGAATTGCTTAAGCCCAGGAGGTTGAGGTTGCTGTGAACTATGATGGCAAGGCACTCTACCCAGGGGGACAAAAAAAAAAAAATAGGGGCCAAGGGAAAACTCTGTCTTTGGCCTTTGAAGATTCACTGAAAATCCGCTGACAATAGGCAGATTCACAGGAGAAATGCACACCAAGTTCTTAACACACAGAGGGAAGATGACAGAGTGGTATCCCCATCACGCAATGAATGGTGACACTTCTTAGGCAAAAGGGAGATGGGGCGTGTGGATGGTCTTAGAGGGAGAGTAAGTGATTTTAGAATTCAATGGGCTTGAAGAACATACAATGGCCTAGGGCATAGTCTGTGGGACCTCGGAGCAGACAGTGGTTGGTGACAAAAACCTGTCCAGGTATGTTGACAGACTTCCTTCTGTGTGATAGGAGAACAATTAATGAAACCTCAGAGGGGTCCAGAGGTGATTGTTTTCTTTTTTGGCTGGTCCAAACTTAGGCCGGTAAGGAAACATCGGAGAACAACATTATCCTGTGCTTTGTGAGAGACAGAGGCTTGAGACAGTGGAGTAGAGGGCAGACAAAAATACTGGAGGCTGTTGCTGCAGTTCAGCATGGCAGTGCACCGTATTTTGGGGCACTGGTTTCTGAGCCCCATCACAAATATGTTTGTCATCCAGCCGCTTTCCACCAGCTCCCTTGGATTCCCTCCTTGGTCGGTGCATCGACACCTGCTTACTGTCCTCCAACCCTTCCTCATTGAAACTTCTAATGGCTGGTCAATTATTTGGCCTTTTCCTATTTGACTTTTCCTGTTGAAACATTTCTTTTCCCTCTATGCTTCTGTGACAGCACAACCTCCAGTTATTTTTACTTAACAAAAAGAATGTGAATGAAATAATAGAGGTGTAATATGAGGGTACACATGATCAGGTTGTATTGTTTGTTTCTAAGGTGAAGGCCCAAGTTGTAGTTGAGCCCTTCACCCAGGGGGTGTGCTGTACACCCTTGCTTCGTGCCCCTTAGTCAGAGCTTACCAATCCACCACCTTGCTTCCCATCCCTTTTCCTTCCCCTGCCCCCAAATATATTTGTGTTTTTCTCTCCTGTGGACATTTAGTTGTTTATATGTTGGTTTCATGTTAGTATTGAATGCAATTAATACTTGCTTTTCCATCCTTGTGATACTTTACTAAGAAGAATGTGCTTCAGCTTCATCTTGTAAATACAAAAGTTGTAAAGTCTCCATCGTCTTTGTGGCTGAATGATATTCCATGGTGTACACATGCCACAGTTTATTAATCCATTCATAAGTAGATGGGACCTTGGGTTGATTGCACATCTTGGCAATTGTGAACTGAGCTAGTGAAAATATCTTTATGGTAAAATGATTTTCTTTTCTTCTGGGTAGATACCTAGTAATGGGATTGCAGGATCAAACTACATATCATTATACAAAGAATGTGTTAATCAAAGAGGTCTCTAAGGTGGTACCGGGGCAGCAACTGTAGGATTCGGCCGTAACCTTGAGGGAGAACGTGACTTAGGTTTAGAAGCTTTAGGAGGGGCCTTGAGGACCTGAAACTCTGACCCCATGGAGGAGACTTGTATTTTTGAGCTCACAGCAGAGGCCTGCAGGGCTGAGACCCAGCCTTCAGGGGAGCGTGTCCTGGCTGGTGCCTGTGCCGAGTCTCTGGGCTGTGTACCATGAGATCAGTCCTGTGAGTATCAGAAAAGGGACAACATGAAATAAAGTGCTACTAAGAAAATGTTCTTTCCATGTCGGAGGAAGAAGGGAGCCTTGGGGGGAGGCTCAGGGGAAAAAAGTGCCAGTGCCAGTCCTTTCCAGACTAGTCCTCCCTTGCCCTCTCCCTCTAGAGCCTTAAAAGGGAGCTGCTGGCCAAGTAAGAGTGCCAGGTCTTAGCCTATGTCACAGAGCAGAGCGAAGAAGCACGGATAGCTATTTATTAGGTGAATTAACAGGGTTTTTGTCCTTTTTAATTTTTTTCCATCAATTCACAGTGAAGTCCGATTTGAGTTGACATCATGATTTGTCACTGATGCCACCTTTCTTCAGTCGGCCCAGTGGTCAGGTAGTCTCCGAGGATTCAGCACGGGCTCGCCCCGTGACTGCACTCAGGGGGGCCCTCAGAGCATGCGGCAAGGGCCTGGTGCACATCGACTTCGCCCTCCAGAATCTCGGCACTTGCCTGGACCTCACATATAGAAAAATACCAATTTGGATGAATCTATGGAACTGAGAGTGCTTGCCTTAAAAATGCAGAATATATCTACATGTGAAAAGCTCATAAATCCTTGGCAAGAGAGGAGCAGTAAGATGGATCCCAAAGTCTCCCCGCACCACGCAAGAGTCCGCCTGCTAAACTTCTCCTTCTTATGCATCTTTGGGAGCAAAATGTCGCCTTGTAACCAGAAGGGCCCCTGGCTTTCTGTTGTTTAGACAGTAGCCTTGCTATCTCGCCGCAGAGTGGAAAAGGGGTTGGGAGAAAAGATATCTGCAAACCCAGAGACAGCACCACAGTTTGCAAACCACAGTTCAAGTTCTTTACCTCCTTATGACCTCAGGAGACGTATCTGTTCTGACGGGGTTTGGTACTAAACTACTGTAATCAAGCTCTGTCAAGCTTGAAGGGTATTCCTTACCAGTAGCGAATATCTCCTGGGGTTCTGACTTCCGAAAACGGTCTCACCTCTCCCCTGACTTTCCCTGTAATCTTAGAAAATTCGCCCTGGAAGTGACAGCAGCTGAGCTGATGGGATGGAAAAGCCAAAACGTTAGTTCTTGAACAGAGAGAGGGGGGCAGAAAGCAAGTGTCGTGTATTCTACCAGGTCTGAGTCTTTCTCCTGTCCCCACGCAGGGAGGTGCCAGCGCCTGCCTTTTCCTGCCTCTCCCTTCGAATTCAGGGCCTGCTCTGCCCCCAGTGACACATTCCACTCTCTGCACCCTGGAGAGCCAGAGCCCTCTGGTCTCTTTCCTTTCAGGTTATCCCTCCAACTTCCTCCCCCAGAAGCCTTCTTAACAAGCTACTAAAGAAACGTGAATAACCGAGAAAGCACAGGGAACGACTTAACAGGCTGACGTGTGTCCCGGCTGACATCTCTCGAGTCTCGATTTTTATCTGGCTTCTCAGTGTCCCGGCAAAACTCATCAGTGGAGAGAAAAGGAAAAAGCAGTCCTGTTCTTTTCTACAGAGTGGCTCCGGTTTGGGGCAGGAACTCACACATCATGTAATCACCCACTTATCCCCTCGAGACGCTGCTTTCTTGCAGAAAAGGGTGTATGCTTCTTCCCAAGGCCACGTTCCTGATAGCCGGGAGACGGCAACAGCCTCCTGTGCGCATCCTTCATGCTGTGGCCTTAGTGCTCCTCTTCCCCCCTCCCCTGCACTTGGGGAAGACATGGCCTCCGCCAACCTGGTCTTGATTAACTGAATTTTAAAAATCTAGAGCAGCAGTTCTCAACCTGTGGGTCACGACTCCTTTGAGGGTCTCCTGCATATCAGATATTTACATTACGATTCATAACAGTAGCACAATTACACTTATGAAATAGCAATGAAAATAATTTTATGGTTGGGGTCAACCACAACCACAACATGAGGAACTGTATTAAAGGGTCGTGGCATTAGGAAGGTTGAGAACTGCTGCTATAGAGCAATTACTGTTACAGAGCAATTTTCTAACTGGGTATTATTTTAAAGACTCCTCAAACTACTCCAAAGATTTTACTCCCTAGGGGTGCTACTCGGGGTGTCCTGTGGCAACCTCATTAAATTCTCCTGGGACACCTGTTTAAAATGCACTCCCCTGGATCTCACGGGAGCCCTTCCAAATCAGTGCTCCTGGGAGTGGGGGCCGGACCTACGTGTATTTTCCAAGTATTCCAATCTATTCTCACTCAAGCAAAAGCTGGAGAACCTCTGGCGTGTTACGTGTGTCTGTTCCTTGAACATCCTAGAAAGAAAGCAAATTATGGAGCTGGGAAAGTAAAAGGCTACCCGCTTGCCACTCAAGGTATTTGAGCTTTTGTGGAACAGGTTTTTAGAAATCATTATGCATTGATTTTCATGGGTTTAGAACAAAATAGAGGGGTGATCTCAAACTAATGATTTCACTGTTATTATAGTGAAGGACAAGGCTGAAGAAAAAGTGAATGTTTAAAGAAAAATCCTCAGCAAATGAACATAAAGGGAATTTAAATAGGCGAAGGGGTTCTACTGTTGTTTTCAAATCCCAGTTTGGCCACTAATTAGCTGGGTCACATCAGAGTCACATTTTTTTACGTCTACTCCGTCAGGTGAGGCACCTGTAGGGGGTTTCTCGCCTTCCTGTGGCACAGGCCGGAGCACCTTCCAGGCAGGGCCTCAGTAAAGGCAGGGCTGGCGATTGGCAGAATCATGATGTTATTGTCTTCATCGTCTGCGTCCACTTTCCTCCCCCTCCCTACTTCCCTGGGGCAGTATTTTCCTCTGCAAGGCCTCGTCTCCTCTTGGCCGCACAGACCTACCTACCCCTGTGAATGCATCTTTCATAATCTTATAGCTCAACTGAAAAGAATAGCCATCTCTATGGACTTCTTATTAGTGGGCTGGTGCCAGCTCTTCCAAGATGCAGCTTGCTAATCAGATACACAAAATGATGGTTATGTGCAAGAACCTGCACAGTGCCTGTGCTGAGCATAGGCAGCAGGCACTGTCAGCGGCCCCTATGATCCTTGACCTCTCTGTGGACTTCCAGCCACCACTCACTGCATCCTGTGCCTGACGGTTATTTTTTCCCAACTGCAGAGAGCTTTGCAGCCCACGGTGCTTGTGAATTGATTACCCTACCAGTAGCAGGCACCCCCTGACTCTTAGAGCATGGTGTGTAAATACCCCAGCTTCCTCCCCCAGGGGTGAGATCATTTTGTGGCCTGTAATTGCACCTTTCCCAAGAGCTTTCCAGCAGGGATTAATCTGTCTTAATAATAGACACTTTGTGAGTTACCTTCTCTTTCCTGTTCCGCTTATCCATTTTTTTATTTACTAGGGCTTCCTGGGACCAGCTCACAAATAAAGTAGTAGTCCTTGTACTCCCTAAAACCATAAAGCCTGGCATTTGCCCCTGAAATAAAGCATTAATTGATTTTTCTTTTAAAAATGTTATGTACTGGTTTGGGTTGGGTAATATATTTACCTGCCTCAAAAGTCAGAGTATATGAAACAACAGATGGATTCTTTCTGGACATGATAAAACACACTCAGCACAAAAGTCACCGTTATGCTTAACAGGGAAATAGTGGAAACATTTCCATGGAAAGAATACAACAAAGACATTTATTATGTCTACTATAATTAGCTATCATATCATCTTTGGAGGTATTCTCAATGTTATTGTATACATAGAAACCCCAAGCGAATTAGCGCAAAGAAAATCTTTGTCATAATGTTCAGTACTAGGGCTGTGTACAATATTACAGTGAAAAGACCAGTAAACTTCCTGTCTAAGCAATGGACGAAGAGAATATATAACAGAAGCAGAAACCCCACTAAAAATATACCCAGAAATAAACTATATTTTAAAAATTTACAACATCTACATTTAAAAAAAAATTTAAAAAACCTTATACCCTGAAGGTCATAAAGAGGGATTTGAGTGAATGAAAGATACAGTGTGCTTGCTGGGCAACGCTCAACTTCACCCATGTTCCTCTTCTATAGATCAGAAGTAAGTTCAAGTATGATTCCAATGAAATACCAACATACCAACATGAATTTTTTAAACCTTTGTTAGTGGACTGTTTTTGTAGGGAAGTTTTATTTTCATGGCAGAATCGAGTGGATGATAAAGATTTCTCACATGCCCCCTTTGTTCCACACGAGCATAGCCCCATTATTATCCACGTCCCTCCCCAAGTACTGAATTGGTTACAATGGATGAAGATACACTGGCTCATCATTGCCACCCACACTCAATAATTTACATTAGGGTCATGTATTCTAAGGATTGGACCAATGTCCAGGGGCTTGTAGCCATCACGACAGTATCTATCACATGGAGTAGTCTCACTGCCCTAAGAGCCCCCTGCATTCTGCCTGTCCTGCTTCCCTTCCATCAGTCTCAGGAATCCACTGATGTTTGTACTCTCTCCATGGGTTTTCCTTCCCGAGGACCTCGGACGGAACTATCCTGTGTGTAAGTCGCCTGTTTAGATCGGCTGCCTTCACTCAGTGAAATGCACTGGAGTCTCCCTCCCGTCTTTTCCCGGCTTGATAGCTCATTCCTTGTCAGTACCAACATGAAGTTTTTGACCTAAATATGTGACTTCTAGAATGAATGTGGAAAAACAAAACAGCGAGTTTTGTCAGAAAAATTCCGTAAGTATAATAAGGAAGGACTGACGTCAAGAGGTATTAAAACACACCAGAAAGCCACAATAATTTAAATACCGTGCTTTGAGATCAGGAATAAGCACAGGAGAAGTTCAGAGGCTCCTCCAACGTGTATAAATGCTTAGTGTATTTTAAAGCGGATGTTATAATTATGGGTAAGGGGCTGGAATATGAAACCTGTACTCATATAGAACCTGCGGTATTATTAGTACTTTTACCGTTGGCTCCGCTTTGGATTCATTCCTGGCGTTTGTGGAGAGCTCCCTACATGCTCGACAGTAAGCTGGGCATTTCCATAGGTGTTGACTTGGTAGAAATCTCTGAGATAAGGACTCACATCTCCAGGTTTAAAGCTGAAGAAAACAGAGACCCCGACAGATGAGGTGTCTGTTGTCCAGCTGCACGGCAGAGGCTGGCCCAGCTGGAATTCCAGCCTGGACCTCGGACTCCCTCCCTGGAGCTCCTTCTGGCCGTCAAGTTCCAGTCTCCTTAGGTGGCATTGCTGGCCACTTCTTTAATCACGTGTGTCCTCCCCTCCCTTTCATGCCTTCTTTGTGATGTAGTCACTATGGATTTCTAAATAGAAACTTAGATCAGAGAGTTGATTTTATGAAAATATGGGTAACAATTTTATTTTACAGGAAATTCACTTATTTTTTTTTTTCGAGTCTCCTACCTCCCTGGGCCTGGAGAATGTGGTCACCAGTTTGGGAGTCTGCATGACTGAGTCTGTGTAGGGAGCCCCACTTTGTCATGTACCACCAATAAAATTCCCTGTACTTGGCCAAAAAACCCAAAAGGAACAGGGAAAGTGACAATGCAATCTTCCAGCCTTCCTATTCCTGAGTTCTCCTTTACCTCGGGAACATGTGGATGGGGGACAAGGCTCTTCTCCCCTTGGAAAGCCCCTTTCCAGTTTTTTTTTTTTTTTTTTTTTTTTTTTGAGACAGAGCCTCAAGCTGTCACCCTGGATAGAGTGCCATGGCATCACAGCTCACAGCAACCTCCAATTCCTGGGCTCAAGCAAGTCTCTTGCCTCCACCTCCCAAGTAGCTGGGACT
>CAUYRH010124799.1:0-24519 GCA_963574655.1 Perodicticus potto | reverse complement strand
TTGGGCTCTGATGGGGTCACTGTCCCAGGAGGCCTTCGCCTCTGGGGACAGGCCACCCTCCAGTGGTCACCCTTGCATTCTGGACAGGGGCCAGGTGGCTTGCCCAGCCAGTGGTGCTTCTGGGGGAAATCTTTTCTGAAGTGGCCAGTCTGACCACATTGGAAGCACTTGTTTTTAGCTCCTCTGTTTTCCCTCTGCCCCTGAAAGTTGCTCGTTTGTTGGAGTGCCATTACTAGAGCTATCATTCTTTTCTGTTCCTTTCTTTCTTTTTCCTCCTTTCTCTCCAGGTCTTGGTTATAAAAGACCATAGTGGCCGGTTTAAGAAGATTCTCCAGGTTATGGTCTGGGCCTAGAGCCAATTGGTGGAGTTTTCTTTGAACATCTGGAGCCGCTTGAGTGATAAATTTGTCTTTTAAAGTAATCTGACCCTCTATGGAGTCAGGTGTCAATTGGGTGTGTTTTCTCATTGCCTCCCTAAGCCTCTTTTTTTTTTTTTAAATTAAATCATAGCTGCGTAAACTAACACAATCAAGGGGCACAATGTGCTGGTTTCATATACAATCTGAAATGTTTTCATCAAACTGCTCAACATAGCCCTCATGGCATTTTCTTAGTTATTGTATGAAGACATTTGTATTCTGCATTTAGTAATTTCCATCAGTACCCCTCTAAGATGCACCATTGGCGTGGCCCCAACAATTACCCTCCCTTCACCCCAACTTCCCCACCTTCCCGTATTCTTGTGCTATAGTTGAGTTATAGCCTTCATATGAAACCTTTAAATTAGCTTCATAGTAGGGCTGAGTACATTGGATATTTTTTCTTCCATTCTTGAGATGCTTTGCTAAGAAGAACATGTTCCAGCTCCATCCATGTAAACACGAAAGAGGTAAAGTCTCCATCTTTCTTTAAGGCTGCGTAATATTCCATGGCATACATGTACCGCAATTTATTAATCCATTCGTGGATTGATGGGCACTTGGGTTTCTTCCATGACTTAGCAATTACACAGCATTTTCTATGGTGTCACTACTCCTTTCTCTTCTCTGTCTACTTTTTTGGCAGTTCTCTCTTAGTCTATTCCTAAGATTCTTCCTCAGTGCCTGAGGACCCCAGGACTCCCAGCTTTTGTGAGTTCTGGTCAAACAAGGAAAAGAAGCCAAGATAGGATGAACCCCATGCAAGATATTTTGGGGGTAACTATGAAGGAGAAGGGGAGAAAACAGTCATCTTCAGGGAGAACCTTCAGACCATGAGACCTGTGCTAAGGCAGAGGGAAAGAAGGAGGGCTGGGTAGGAAGAGGCTCAGACCACAAAGTAGTTCTGAGAATGTTTTGGCCAGGCCAATGGAGAGGTCGTCAGCCAAAACCACTCATTAAGAGCCCTACATCCTGCAGGAGAAGCTTGTACTGGCACTATTGCTGTTCCCATTAATTGAGTGGAAACAGCTTGAAATTGTGTCTCAGAATGAACACACTGAACACAGGGATGGATCCAGAGGGACAACAGCTGGTGCTGTCAGTCAGCTCTGCTCCTTGCAGCTGGAGACCTAACCAGGGCACTCACAAGTCCTGCGTTCTCCCTCTCCTCATACCTATAGGGAGCTGCTCCATCATGGATCCTCCAAGAGCCTCTCTTCCTAGAAGTGCAGAAGAGGGAAGTTAGTGGAATGAGCTACAGTCCCCATCACCACAATGGTGTTGAGGTTGCAACTTGTTTTCACCCTCTTTCCTTTCATGCCTTCGACATGTCCCTCACCTCAGCTGTCAGTTTGTCAAATCCTGGTGGCTTACCTGGGTGTGATTCAACCTCCATTTCTCAGGGAATAGAATTCTTGGCAGTCATACTGTTCTCAAGTTGGGTTACTTCACAATTAATGGGGAGTGGGGAGGGTGGTAGTCCTAGGAAGCACCCAGATGTGTCACCTGGTTCCGTGTTTATTCATTCTTACCCTCACTGCATCAAAGCAGCCCTATGGCCTCCTGATGAGGAGGACTGGTCATGCTTCCCAAGTTGGCCACTCTGCTGACTTCAGGACACAAGAAGTCCAAAGTGCCTTGGCAGCACTTGTAGCTTATAGTTAGTTGGGCACCTGGCTATGTCCATTGCTAAGTATCTCTCTTTTAGGAACCAGCCAGCAGAGCCCTGTATTTCAGGATAAGAAAATGCAAAGTCCCCCAAAGGATCCAGGCAATGATGATAATTGAGGACAAGTCTGCTTCCACCCCTTTCTTTTTAGACTTATCTATTCTTCTTATTTGAGGCACTGTGCCATACAGAAGTTGCTAATTTAATGTGTATACTATATCCTAAAGAATGGAACCTTATCCTTGCAGAGTATTAACTCCAAGGTAGTGAAGAAGCTGTGCTTTTAAAGGCTATTTCAGTATTCTGTGAGGCTACTTCAGTATTCTTTGAGGCTTTATGGTGTCACACATCACATGACAATATGAACAATATATTCACGTACATGTCTTAACTAGGAATTAGGCCCCTGGCTGGATGCTATGTGGCATGGGATTCCATACCTGTGAATCAGGCATTTGTAAGCTTTCAGATAAGGGACTTGTCAAGGCCTGGGGACATGTCTCCAGCCCCAACACAGGGATTCCTTGGAGCCAGGATGCTAGGTCTCTGGCCCCGGCCCACTCAACTGTCTGGCCATGGGCTGCTACACTGGCTTGCCCGGGGCAGATCTCATTCTGATCTTGGGTGTGGAAGCACCTTAGAAGTCATAGTCAAAATTAGTAGGACCGAGCATCTTGGCAGCAATCTCAGCAGCAGTCTGTCAGTCTTAGTTGGAGCAGCAGCTTTTCCTGAGGCTATTTATAGAAATAATACACCACAGGTGTGAAGAATGCTATGCAATAATGTTGGTGTTCTCGTCACATGTTCTTACATGCTCTCGTGCTCTTTAACGAGAGACCAGTGATGTTAAATGATGTTAAATCCTTTCCCCAATCCCCTATCGCCAAGGTATTTCTCACAGGTGCCTCCTACAGGGATTAAATTAGGCTGTGTGGGCGTCAAAAGCAAGCCCATAACTGGAGCAGATGTACACATGTATTTCTGTGAGGGTCAACTCCTGGCCCATTATGATTGAAGGGACCCAACATAGTTGACTTACTACCAATAGTCAGTTGGTCTCTTTGAAGAACTGTGCCATATTGGTGTGCTAAAGCCAGCTTGTTCCAGCTCCTAATAGTTACTTGTGTACATCTTTTCCCAACTCTGTGTTCAGTGACACAAGACTGATAGTTTAAAATGCGCCATGGGATAATATTTGCATCGCTGAAATGGGAAGACACTACAAATGACACTTTTCCCCCCAAAAGCTAGTTGTTAAACATTAACCAATGTATCATTGCTTACAGTTTAAGCTATTATGCACATTTTAGCCTTATTAATCTTCAGTCCAATTAAGCAGTGTTAGTGGTTGAAATCTAAATTAGTGGAAGCTTCTGCTTCCAGTCATAATGAGAATTGTCTATTAGAACTATCATCTAATCAAGAGAAACTATCAATTCTTGATGAAATCCAAAAACAAGCAAGAAAAAATTTTTTTTCTGATGGCATGAGACAATCAAGGAAACCAAGTATTGAGAGGCTGAGCAAGCAATATTTCCGCTGCTGTAGGGCCTTTTCTGAGTCCCAACATGGAGCCTAGAGGACTAGCAGAAAGTGTCAGCCTAGAACTTTTAGCATTATCATGGGGATGAAGTGAAAATGCTTCAGGGCTTCCAAGACTTCCAGGATTTGAGAGGCAACATCTTGGACAACAGGAACTACAGAGAAGGGGAAGGGATGTTCCACTTCATTATCCCATTCCCAATGGTGTTCGCTGAATCCAAAACTAATCTGCACAATGAGTTGATAACAAAGCGGAATCTGGTGACTAAGGAAAAAAATACATGCAGGGTTTTTAGCAGTATCATGATGCATAAAAATAAATTGGATTTCAGAAAGAGCCAAGAAGTTGACTAAGCACTCATGGGCACATTTCAATTAAGAACCATAAAAAGCTTGACTCCAGAAAGGAATAAGTATAGATCAAAAATAGACAAAACCACATAGGACCTTAAATCTAGCTTCAAATCATCTCAATTCTCTGACTGGGTGTAGAGATGTGTACCTAATGTCAGAATAACTTTAAGTCCTCTATGGAAGAATTCATCCATAAATTTACAACTTTTCATGCAAAATGTCTAGCATTTGATGAATCAAATTATTGTGTATGTCAGCAGACAGGACCAAAAGCCAAGGAGAAAAAAAAATAAAGCAGAAGAAAGAAACAAACCAGTGATATAGATATTAAGGCAAAGACTTTAAAATAACTGTGAATGACATGTTTAAGAAAATCAATGACAAGATGGAGAATTTCAACAGAAGATTGGAATCTACAAAAATAACCAAATAGGAATTCTGGAACAAAAAATAACAGTAATGGCTAAAATTAAAATTCAGTACATGATTTAACAATAGATCAGATACAGCAGAGAAGAGGATTAATATATTGGAAGATAGCTTATTAGAAAAATATAAAGACTGAACAACAAGGAAATAATGCTGAAAATTACAGAAAAGGGCCCACAGGACATAAAAGATGTGGTAAGTAGTCCAACACACTTACTAATAGATTTTTGGAATGAGGGAAAAGAGAGAATGGAATGAGAAATATTGGAAGACACACTGGCTCAAAATTTCTCAAACCGGAGAAAAGACTTCAAATGGCACATTTAAAAGGCTTTATAGATTTCTACCAGGACAAATACAAAGAATACCATATGTAGGCACATTATGATAAAACTCCCAAAAGCTAAAGAAAAAATTTTTAAAGTAGCCAGAGAAAAAGGGACACGTTACCTTCAAAAGGTAAAAACAAACAAATAAATACATAAGAAAGTAAAAACAAAGTTCCAAAAGAAAATTATTTCTTACTGAGAATTATATACCCAGTGATACTATCCTTTAAAACTGTAAGAGATATAAAGACATTTTCAGACAGACAAAAACCAAAAGCATTTATGTCTAGTAAATGTTCACTAAAGGAAATTGCAGAGATATTTTTTCAGGCAGATAGTAAATGACCCACAATTATGCAATATGTAGTAAAATATGTCATAAAACTGAACAAATGTTTTAAGAGTATAAATTTATAATTTGGACAGAAATTCAAAAAGGCAAGAATAGCCAAGGCAATGCTGAAGACAAAAAATGTTGGAAAATTTTTATATATTAAAATTTGGTATGAAATTGTGCTTGTCAAAAGAATTGGGCACAAAAGCTTAGCTCAACAAACAGACCAATGGAATACATGGTGAGTTCAGAAATAAGTTCACATAATATTGATCACCTGATCTATGATGGATGTGCTACTGCAAAATTTTCACAATATTGCTTTCCAAAACAGGATATCCAAAGCCAAGAATTAAGTGAAAAGTCATTCAATGTCACTGGTTAACAGGGAAATAGATATTAGAATGATGAGATATTTAATAACATGGCTAAAATTAAGGATAAAAAGACAGCCCAGGGCACCTATCGGTGTGGAGTGAACAGAATTTTCAGTCTGCTGGTGAAAGTGTAGTTTGATAAAGCCACTTTGGAGAATGTCCCTAGTATGGGGAAGAGGAGAGGGCAAAGGGTGACAATGGAGATGGCTGTGGGGATAATTCTGTACCTATTGTCTATTCTACATTTGTAGCCTAGTGGCTGCCAGCTTACATGCCAACCTGCTTAGAGAAGAAAGAATAGAACAGTCTTCACAATCTTTCTCCTACAGCTCAAACTGGGAGTTTGGTAAATCCTAGTAATTAGCCTTGCTAAGAAACATCTGATTTCCTAGAAATAATATGTTTTAGTTTGAATCTTGTGCTTCTAACTACTCACATAGAATTTTCAAAGAGATCTCTGTCAAGTGCTTTTCTTTCTTGAGGGTATGAGGCTGAATTTACTTGACACCAAAACAATGGCTTACCTTAGTCAGTTCTACTGTGTTCCTCTGAATGCCACGTGGTCTTTCTCCTCCATTCCACCTGCAAGCTCAGTTTTGGAACAATGAATGAGGAAATGGTTAGGCTATCTTCACAGAGCTAGCTTCTGGAATTAGTCTGGCCCTGCTTACCTCTTATCAGGCCTGCATAAGGATGAGTTAGGTAGTAAGGTAATGATCACACTACCTAATCCCTGTCATGAAGGCCCTGATTTCTGGCTTATCCTTCTCACCTTCCAGGGTAGAAGCTCAACTCTAAATTCTGGCATGTTTGGCTGAGTTCCTAACAATCTTGCTTAGTTCTTCCAGCACATCTTCATGGGCTTGGGACTAGATAATACTTCTGTTATAGTCCAGCTGTTAAGAGTTGTTTCCTGCGTAGAGCCTGAGAGGTGTTTCTATACACAGACCCTGAAAGACGTTTCTATATCACAGGCACGCACGTATAGGCATAAGACACTGAAATTCTACCTATCAATACATTCAGATTAGACTCTCTCACCTCTGAAATGTGGCCATTCACGTCAGGCTAAAGCTCACTATATTCCCACTAGTTTGTGTTCCTACTATCCGGTTTAGTAGGCTCACCCCATTCTTAGCATTTTCCATACAGGGTCTTTTTAGCATCTGATATGATTCAATGAAAAACTGTGAAGAATCCATCAAGCCAGTTTTAACAGTTCAGAGGCTTTAGGGAAAATTGTGTCAGGACAGAGGATACTTAGGATAATAGATTTATAACATCTCTGTTCAGGGCAGCCTTGCTTGGTTATTAGATCTGTAAGTTGTTACTTAAAAATAAATTTTTCAGTTTGATTTAGTTTAAACATTGCCTCTGAGACTCCTTCCCAGAGGCCACAGGGCAGTCAGTACAACTTAAATAAATTGGGCATGTTTGAAACAATAAATAAACACATATGTCTCCACCCACTCAAGCACCATGTACATGGAATATGCCTTGGGAAAACTCCTAAGCAAAAAGAGTCCAGAGTTACCACCAAACAGCAGGCAGTATCCTTCTAGGGACAAGGTAAAGTGGAAAACAGGAGTTTCTCATGATATGATGAGTCAAATGGACATCAAAGATATAGACCGAGGTGTGTTGGTGGGGAGACCTTGGAATACAATGGGTAGGCTAATTTTTATAAACTTATGAGCACTGATTACAATAGAAAGTTCATGTGATTGATTCAACTGAAGAATTACAAATTTAGAAAACCACGAAGGCTTCCTTGAGCACTTTTTTTGGGGGTGTGTGTGTGCTACAAAGATCATAGGACATAGCATTTAGATAGCCTTTCTATGTGCAGGTTGGGATGCAAATTTGGATCACTGACTGCTCTGTGTCATGTTGCTTGGGCTAAAATCTTGGTTATATCACTCAAGTGCTATGCAACTTTGGACAAACCATTTGCTTTCTCCGTCTCAGACTCTTAGTCTGTAAAATGAGGACAATTAAATATATGATGAGCATGTTGACTGTATATGAAGACTTATGAATATATGTAAAGCACCCAGGATAGCACCAACACTTAGCAGGCACTCATTAATGTTAGCCATTATTATAAAATCATGTACATGTCCCTATAAGAGTATTTATAAGATTTACGAGGAAAAGACATATCTACTCATGGAAATCCTATCATTTCATTGCAGAAGAAGATTGAGATGCAAAAGACAGAAGTAAGAAAAGAAGCCAAGTATGAGCCATTTATGAAAACATTTTATGTTCCCTGAAACCAAACCAAAAGTCTAGAATATAATAGGGTCTTAATACATGTTTAAGTAATATAGCAGTCATTTCACATAAGGGCTAAGCCAGTGGCTCTTAACCTTCCTAATGCCGCGATCCTTTGATACAGTTCCTCATGTTGCGGTGACCCCAAACCCTAAAAAAATAATTTTATGGTTGGGGGTCACCACAACATGAAGGAAGAACTGTATTAAAGGGTCACAGCCTTAGGAAGGTTGAGAACCATTGGACTAAGCTATAAGATATGTCATTCAAGTGAAGGATGTATCAAAAATAAGAGTCTAAAATCATTTCATGGAAGACAGTGGAATAGAACCAAATCTTGAAGAATTTAGTCAGTTTGGATTAGCAGGGGGAGAGAAGGCCCTTAGGTTTGGCATAGCTGGTTGACATAGGGTTAGAAGGGAGGACGAGCACAGAGCATTCAGAAGACGTGTATGCAACCAGCCTGGCCGCAGAGGAAATCAGGTAGGTAGAGATGAGCCCAGTTACATGACAATGAATTCATGACAGCTGTCAGTTTCTAAACCAGTTTGTATATATAGAAATAATTTAGTTTAAAGAAATTCTGGATTTCAGTTCCTAACATTGCTTACTGAACAGCTACTTTCAAAATAACCAGAAGTTCAATTGTGCTCACCTGTACATCCAAGCCCAAGTTCTCCCAAAATAGCTTCTCCTTTCTGGGACAACTATCAGATTCATGCCTCTGCCCTTGGGAGAATACAATGGAAGGGTCATTTGGGATTCTCTTTATACTCCCAGAGTTACAGGCCATTCAGGCTCCTAGCAAAATGTTTAAACATTTGCCCTCACGAAATGTTTAGCTATTGGTTAAAATTAAATTTGGTAACTGACTAATTTTGAAAAAAATCCATGCAAAACCTGTATGTGAATGCTCATAGGAGCATAATTGCCAAAAACTGAAGGCAACCACAATGTCCTTCCACAGGTGAATAAATATCCCATAGCTTGGAATGTTCCCCTGGACTACAGCTGCCCTAAGCTATGCAGATTGTGGTACACTATGATAAAATATTAAGTAGCAATGGAAAGGAATAAACTGTCAAGCCACAAAAAGACACAGATGATTCCTAAATGTACATTGGTAAGGGAAAGATGCCAATCTGGAAAGACTAAGAGGTACTGTATGATTCCATTTACATGACGTTCTGTGAAATCCTGGAAAAGACAAAACTGGAGAGCTAGTAAATAGATCAGTGGTTGCCAGGGATGTGGGGGAGGACAGAGGCCTGAAAAAGTCAAGTGCATGGGTTTATTTTTAGGTCAGAAACTACTCTGTATGATGCTGTAATGGTGAATACATGACACTCTACATTTATTAAAATCCATAGAATTTTATGACACAGGGAGTGAACTTTAATGTATGCAAATAGAAACAATCATTTAGGAGACCAGGAGATCTCAGGATGGAATGTAGAACACGGTGAAAAAAATCCAGCTGAATTACAAATGTATGAAACACCCTCACTAAAGAAGAGGGGTGGGCCAAGGTGCTGAGTTCAGACATTCTGGGAAGGAGAGGACACAATGCCTCACCTACAGCAATTGTGAGGGTGGCCCTTGCCTTCCAGGTGCTGCGGGATCCGTTGTTCAGACCACCCCTGGCACCTCGAGGGAAGCTTCTGCCCACTCCCTTTGGAGAAGCCTTTGCCTTGTGAGTTAGCCAACTCCCATAGGTGCGCAGGGTCCTTTGCCTCCACACTAGGCACATAGTGAACGCCAGCTCTGGATGTTTCCCTGGTCTATGGCTGCCCTAAGCTTGCAGAAGTCCTGAGATTTCTCCCTTTGGATCCTGCAATAACTCAGGGTGGGAAATCAAGGTCGAATCCAGCAGACACAGCCCAAGGCAGGGGTGGCTAAAACACAGGCAATTGACTGTGGTGCCTTTCTAGGCAGTGTGTGTCATTTTATGAATTCAATTAGCAAGCCACAAGCAGTTTCGAGGCATGTTATCACAGGCTGTCAACCAAACAACCCTGCTGTCTGCGCCAATTGTTTTGAAATGTACCTGGGATTTGTTTTAATCAGGTATAGTAAGATGACAGACATGGAGACAACTGCCTTGAAAGAAGTTTGTTACTTACAGTTCCTGAGAGGAGGGGGCAGGGCGCACCACACTGGGCCACACGGGGGAAGCAGCAGCATCAGTCTGGAGGTAGAAGGTGCGGTGGGAGGAAGCCTGGGTGAGAGCCTTTATTACTGTAGAGGCTGGAAGGGCTTAGGTGAGGATTTGCTCTACTGGACAGAAAGCAAAATGCAGATTTGGGGCCGATGGTTGGAAGGTTTGTTCTATGATCTCCACGTCTGTGCAACACACAGAGATGGCACGGATGTAAACAGTTTTTGCTGTCAGTTTGGCCCGTGATTTTTAAGATGCCAAGTAAAAACTACAGAACACCAAAAATGATTATTACAACAGGATCCTGAAACAGAAAACCATTAGGTTAAAAACTAGGAAAATATAAAGTATGCGTTTTTGTTAATGATAACGTATCAGTATTGATTTATTATTATTTGTGACAAACGTACCATAATAACTTAATAAGGCCACTCATGGGATTATGTCTTTCAGTCACTAATACCCAAGGATGGTTCCATAAGATTGTAATAGAGATGAAAAATTCCTATCACCTAGTGACATCCTAACTACTGTAAGGTCATAACACAATTACTTTACATTTTATAAATTTAGTGTAGCTGAAGTGCAGTGTTCACAGAGTCTAGAGTGGTGCACAGTGATAGCCTAGGCCTTCACACTCACTCAGAACTTACCCACTGACCCTCCCATAGCAACTTCCACTCCTTCAAGCTCCATTCGTGGTAGGTGCCCTAGATGGCACCATTTTTTTTTTTTACATTTATACTGTATTTTTTTACTGTACCATTTCTGTTTGGATACACCAATACTACCTCTGCATGACAACAACCTATACTATTCAGTCAGTAACATCCTATACAGATTTGTAACATAAGAGCCATATAGCCTGGGGGTGCGGTAGGCTGTACCATGTAGGTTTGTGTAATTCATGCTCTCCGAGGTTTGCATAAGGATGAAATTATCTGACAATACATTTCTCAGAAGGTATCATTGTCATCAATCATGACTGTATGTTAATGAGAAAAACTAGGCCTGGAGTATATGGGACCTCTGTACTATCTTTGTAACTTTTCTATAAATCTAAATCTATTGAAAAGAAAAAGCTTATAGTATAAAATTAACATCGAGAGCCATCTCTACATGTCGGTCCCCTCTAAGCCTTCTTTACAGTAGGTGTGTGGACTTCCCTGGGAAGACAACAAAGAAGGGGCGGATGCTTATTCTTTTCTACAGTTTATTCATTCATTTATCAAATACTTACTGAGCATCTATGTTCCTGGCCCTGTACCAAGTGAGGGAAAATTTTTTTTAAATCCTATTTCTGCTTTTAGGAATGTCTGAATTTATTGGGGTCCTAGTGCACAGACCCTGACCGGATTGAGAGCAGACAGGGACAAGAACACTGGGGAAATCAGGATACTCTCTCTGTCCAAGCTCAAGGCATAGAGTCTGAAAGTGCCTGGAGAAGGCTACATCCTCTCACCCTGAGAGGCATACTGGGACCCTGCAGCAATCCTCAGGCTTCTTCAGAAGGTTTTCGTTGAATTTTAACAAAAACACAAATGTAAAATGCAAAAATGCCAAACTGTAGGGTTAAAAAAAAAAAATCTCAAGTCCCCAGGAAGACTGGATAGAGAGAGAGGCTGGGCAAAAAGGTAGGGGGTTGCTAACAAATGGCTGAAAGCCTTTTTAGAAGGTGTAGGGGGGAAACCAGTTCTATCCCTGCAGGGGAAGTAAGCCAGCTTCCCTAATCTAACTGCAGATCAGGAGTTGAAAGCATTCAGCTGTGCTTCAGTCCTGCCCCACCTGTTGACTCTGGGTGCACAGGGATAGTTCGTCTTGTCTGGGCACCTCCCGGAGACTCTTTTTATCTTTTAGGATCTTATGAGCCTCCAGGGATGGTGGGTCTGCATGCTTTCTCCTGGATACCCCTGGATTGAGGCAGGGCACCCCATTGAGAAGTCAACCTATCAACCTCCCACATTAGTTTAATGGAGATTATTTATGTCCAAGGTTGGAAGTGGTAAGAGGTGAGGTGAGAAAGAAGTGTCAGGGCTCCAGCTCCCAGAAGGCACTAAACAAGCAGTTACTGATTATCTGAATGAGTAAATAGTCAGAAGCTGAAAAGCCTTGCAGGATTTCTAAAGAGTCTAGACTTTATTCGGTAATCAACAGAGAGCCAACTGGGTTTTTTGAGCTGGGGAAACACATGACATGGTGGTGGCTGGACTCTTGCCTCTCCAGATGTGGCTAATGGCATGGCAGCAGCAGCAGCTTGAGATGCTCATGGGAACAGAGAAACTCGGGTCAGATGCCAGACCTGCTGGATCAGAACCTGCACTTTAGCAAGGTCCTGGGAGATCTGTACACATGCGGAAGTCATAGAAGAGTTGTTCTAGAAAGATCACTTTGTCAGTAGAGAAAATAAGTAGTCTCTGCTATTGTCAACTTCCTAGCAAATAAAAAAGTATGGAAAGCAGGGAGAGAAAAAATGAATGGGGAAGAGGGAAAGAGAGAAGGAAGAAGAGGAGAAAAGGAGAAAAAGAGGGTAAATACGTAAATACGTGGCAGGTAGAAACAACATTCCCCCTAACTGCTTTCTCCCACCTCCTCTCCATCTGGTGAAAGAAGCAATGTCTCCAATTAGAAGGCTTCTGGATCTCAGCCAGCCTCCAGAAAAGGAAATGTGTGGGTGCCCTTTGAAAGGGCTACCCTGGGACTGGGGAGGAGGGAAGCCCAAATGGAAGGCTGGTGACAGAGTGACAGGCAAACTTGTCCCGCTTATTCCCGCTGCAAACAGATGAAACATGCACTTAATTTCCAGGAAAGTGGCTGCTGGGATGGCAGCTGAGGGAAATCAAAGGCTCAGCGGGTCCCCATAATTCACACTCATTTTGTGTAGCCAGAGCGGATGGGATGGCAGAGGGAATACGTCCCCAGCTCTTGCTAGCACGCGCCCCTCTCTCTCCCTCTGCATACATCCCCCCGGCAGCCAAAATCTGGATTCATGCAGGGAAAGAAAATGGAAATGTCCTGCCCTGCACATGCTCTGGCCGCTGAGGCAGCTGGTGCAGACCCGTGACCCAGTTCAGACACTACTCGGTATTGTCTGTGCTGCCAAGGCATCTTCCTCCGAGGGACCCTCCTTGTGATCTGCCATAGTTGCCCATGAACGCTGGATTTATGTAATACTTCTGAGTAGCTACACGTGATAAAAATATTCCCATGTTGAAGACTTGTATTTGAGGGGAAATGCCAAACAGATCATGGCTTGTCTGATTAGTGCCCTAAATTCTGTGATTATTCTCAGAATATAAGCAGGGCTTTACTGGGCCTATTGTTCTTTCCCTCCCCTCCCTGACTGGGTTGCTGAGATATGAGCACAGTCTCCAGTGAAGCCTGGTCCTGCTGGTCCTCATCTGCTCTGTGTCAGGCAAGTTCACATTTTATCTTTTCTTGAAGCCTCTCGTGAGCAACTGTGAGATGATTCTCTATTTTACAGACAGGGAAACTGAGGCTAACTGCTAACTAGTAGCACAGTTGGAATCGCATCCAGGACTGTGCCCTTTCCTCTGCATTGTTAGTTACTATGTTAATTTAGGGGTCAAAATCCTTTAGAAGCCACTATCTAGCTTCCCTGAAATAGTATTCTCTAGAATAACTATTTTCATCCCCTATAAACTAAAATAAAATCTTAAGCACCATCCCCCAGCCAACTAAATGGACCCCCCTCTCCGCCAAGGGGACCCCAGAAAAACCTTTAGAGAGTAGTTGCCTGCCTGAGATAGGAGGTCAGACATACCTTGCCATGTCCCCCATACTACTTGTGAAAATACAGTATTTGTTAACAATGAGATACTAAATCATGAACAGGCCTAAGGCTAAAAAGTCAACGCTTGAACCACACCTGCAGGCCATCAGTTCACTTCACAGATCATTTGAGTTAGGTAAGTGTCTGTGGCTTGTCTCTGATTAACAGACATCCTTAAATTAAAACATTCCAGGCCTTTAGATAAAGCTTTTTTTCTTTAACCAATCACAAATCAAAGAATCTTTAAATCCACCTGTAACCTGCAAATAGCACCCCCTTCAAAATCTCCTGCCTTTTGGAGCCAAACCAATATATTCCTCCCACACAGGGACTTAGGGGTTTACTTATAATTCCTGCCTCCAGGAATGTATAAAACCAAACTACTGTGGGCACATTTTCTCAGGACTTCTGGAGGACATGTGTTCCGGGCTTGTCATACACATTTGGCTCAGAGTAAACCTCTTTAAATTATTTTACAGAGTTTGAGTGTTTTCCAGCTGACACCCCTGGGATAGTTAATTTTATGTATTAATTTGACTGGACCGCAGAGTGGCCAGATAGCTGGTTAGACATTCTTTCTGGGTGTGTCTGTGAGCGTGTTTCCAGAAGAGAATGGCATTTGAAGGAGTGGGTGGGTAAAGCAGGTGGCTCTCCCCCACATTGGCAGGCCTCCTCTGATCCATTGAGGGACTGAATAGCACAAAAAGGCAGAGGAACGTTGGATTTGCTTTCCGCCTGACTGTTGTGGGAGATATGGAGGGACTGTCCCCTGTCCTCTGTTTTCCTGGTTCTCAGATCTTCAAGCTACACCAGGGGCTTTCCTGGTTTCCAGCTTCACCTGACAGATAATAGGACTTCTCAGCCTCCATAATCACAGGGGCCAATGCCTCCTCATACATATAGGAACTCTGACTCATACTACCAAAAGGTGTTGAGTAGTTCATAATAGCACTGACGCCTCATGTGTGGGAGAGCTTTGCAGTTTCAAACACTTAACACATCTTACTCATTTAATGATCAAGAATATATGGGTAGACCTGCAGAGCAAGTATAGTATTTCTCGTGGCTTGGAGAAAGAAATTGGGCCGCAGAGAGAATCAGCAGCAGTGTGGTGTGGGAGGGAAGAGGCCCAGTGGAGGATTCTTCACCTTCCCACCTATGTGTATTTCCACACGCTGTCACCCACCAGAAATTGAAATGTGTAGCTTGGAATTGATGAGATCAAACTGGAAAGAATGATTGTCACCTTTCAAAAGTTGAGCCATGAGGAAGCAGCAGTCATGTTGTGTGTGTGTTTGTGTGTGTGTGTATGTGTGTGATTGTGCGTGTTACAGAATGCACACGAGACATGAGAGGGTCCAGTCACTAGCTAATGCCTGATGAATCCTGGTCATCTCCCAGCTGAATTAGATTTGAGTAAATTCAGAGATAGAGCCCTGAGTGGGGCATATTATGAGACCTGGGAGGGTCTGGCAAAGCAATGATCTGCCAGAGGCAGTATCTGCCTGGAGATTTTATAAGCTGTGTGGGTAGAGCCCCTGGGAGTTTAATCACCCAAGATTGAGACGGTTGAGCCAACGGGGCAGCAGAGTACATGCCCCACTCCGCCCTGGACAATGTAATGAAGATACCAGTTGTGAGTTTCAGCCCTGAGAGGGTGTTTGGTTGTTAGCAAGGAGGATTCTCTTTTCGGGTTGGTGTCCTATTTAGCATCTTAAAACCTCAACTGAAGGGAACTGACAAAGGTCCTAAAGAGAAACAGGAAACTGAGGGTGAGTGATGAGAGAAACTGAGTGAGCAGAGCCGCGCCTTGCAGAAGCCGCAAAGGAGACATAGAGCGTAGTTAGCAAGAGGACCAGGCCCGCCCTGTGCAAGGCTGAAGGAGCTGCGAGAAGCCTGTGGATGTGGATGCACCCCCATCCCTCGTGGTGGCAGTCCCTACATGACCATGCATTGGCGAGGGTGGGGTGAGGGGAAGGGGCACCAGGGCAGTGACAGTGTGACCCCCTGGAGCAGGATAGGTCAAGACCGGGAGGTAGAGCAGAGCTCTGCAGGACCTGCAATAGCTGGAGAATTTCAGGGACCTCCAAGGTGGAGTGTAAGCTGCTCTGAGATGATACCAGAAGATGGGGGTCATGGGAGAGGCTGGGAGATCAGAAACTTCCCCTCCTGTATGATTATGTCCTACTCAATCTTTAAAACCCACTCCAAGGATACTTGTGTGTGTGTGTGTGTTTAGAAGTGGGTCATCCTCCCCCAAACTCCCAGAGCTCCCAGCGCTCTCAACCTTATTGCAGTTTCATCTTCCAGCTTACTTCGGCTGTCTGGGGTGCATCTGCCCCAGTTAAGTTTTCTAGATCACAAGTCCCTGTGCCACATTCCTCTCTCCTTACATTCATCATCTCCTTCTAGATCCTGCATTTGTGGTGGGAGGGGGGCACATCTCTGATTCTTCCCCACCCTCAGCCACAATGTTTCATATCTTTCTGATTGGTGACTTTGTGAAGGAATGACTGCAGGCCTAAGCAAGGAGGCAAGAGGGGGACTGGGTCAGGGAGGGGAGTGGGGTTCTTATTGGTCCTCTGGGAGAGAAATCACTGTGGCTTCCACTCCACTGCTGCTGTATTTTCCCAGGAGGGGTTGAGTCTTGCTCACTGTGGATGGGCAGAGAGAAGAAGGCCAAGGCAAGTGGACCAGCCCACTTCAGTGGAAATGCCCTTGACAGAGTCAGCCTCGTGCCTGCCAGGGCATGGCCTTGGGTACGCATTGTTCCTGTGACATTCTCAGAACTTATAGTCAGGGGAGGCAGAAAAAGAGGCCTCTCAGGGGTGACTGGAGGAAGGGAAAGGAGGGCCCTGGGGGTGGAGACAGTGCCTGGGCTGACTAATTAAACCCTTTGGTAGCCACCCCCCTCCAGAGCAAGTGGATTATCACTGCTGAATCAGCTCCCTGCCAAGACTAGACTCACACTCTCTTTTTTCCTGCTTGATTTGCCTAATGGAAGCTGACAGTAAAGTTCAACCCTGATTGTCAGATTTCAGTAGGAACCTCAAGGGGGGAGAGGAAGGCAGACATTTGAGGAATAAAAATAGCACACTTAATGAGATCCTTTACTTAGCTGCACCACTCCTTTAATGACTCACCTCTCTCTCTCTCACACACACACACACACACACACAAAAGTTGTGCATACACAAACATCTGATCCTCACTTATGTTGGAGACCTTACCAAAGTCCTGTGGGGAAGGTAGAACCCTCATCCTGGATGGTAGAAATATTTAAGAGGGAAAGTACAGGAATGTACACTGACCTAAAAAAAATGGTGGCCCCAAGGGGAAAAAATTGTGTGACAGCCAATGTGCAATAAATGTGCGAGTTACATATGCTTTGCAAAACCTTGAGCTCAAAACTAGCATAAGTTAAATACAACTCAGGTGGTAGTTAATATGTTAAAGTCAAAGGTGGGGCATATCACCCCACATTCTTCCAAGTGGCCACCTACTCTCCACTTTCTTTCAATAGATCCATTTTTCAAAATGTGACCCAAGGAACCTGTCTAGCTTGCAATACCAAATATGTGAGCAGGGACTGTGACCTGGCCTATTTACTCTTTCCATCCGCCCACCCTATTCATTAAATGAAGTCTAGAGGGTTCGCTTCATTTCTCAAAACCTGAGCTCCTCATCAGGAAGACAACTGCAGTAGTACTTACCTCTCAAATGTAAAAAGGAAATAAATTTGCATAGGCAAGGCCTCTATTAGGCAAGCTGTCACAGAGTATATGGACAACAAATGTCCACTCTTTCCTGCTCTGACTTTATAGGGAGTCACCCAGTAATCCTAAGAGTCAAAGTTGAAAGCTGAGCTCTAAAAAGAGAGATTAGATTCTAGGCAAGGTGGCCAACACTGTTCTGTACAAGCATCAGGCACTGTTCCAAGGGCTTCACATGCATTAATTTGCATAAGTCTCATCATAGCCCTGTGAGATGCTCTCTACCTCACTTTCCAGATAAGAAAACCAAGGCACAGAAGTGTTAAATACTTTTTCCCAAGTTATCACAGTTAGTCAGTATAGGAGCTAAAATTTGTCTAAATTACTTAATAGAGCCAAATAAAAAAATAGAAGGAGCTCCAGAAATGTAGGCACATCTCTGTGCAAAGATCCTTCTGTAAGAGAAGAGGAACTTGGAACAATGAACAAGAATAAATTTTTGAAAAGTGTGCTGAAGAGGAAAGAGATTTGGGTACATTAGATTTGGATGGAGGATCCTGGCCCCAGACTAGGGTACACCCTCAAGAGTGAATGGCTCCTTAGGTTTTGCTCCCAGACACCTCACTTCCCTCATGCTGCTCCCAGCCATGTGAGGGAGAGAGGTCAAAACATGTAGCCTGTTGTTCTGCAAGAATAAATACAAAAAGAACTTCCTAAGCTAACATACAGTGGCCTCTAGAGAGCAACTTTGGATCCAAGTTCAGCCCAAGTCAGTTCAGCCTCAGCCATCAGCCATTCCTGGAAGAGAAACGCAGGCCAGAGGTGACAAACAGTGTCATTCTAGGAAACCTTAAAATTGAGACGTGTAGACTTTTTGTGAGTGGCTTCCCCGCCTTATGTCTTAGTTCATTTTGTGCATCCATAACAGAATACCACAGACTGGGTAATTTATAGGGAACAGAAATTTCTTTTTCTCAGTTCTAGGGGCTGGGAAGTCCAAGATCAAGGCCCCAGCTTCTGATGTCTGGTGTGAATTTTCTTACTGTGTCCTCAAGTGGCAGAAGGGCAGAAGAACAAGCTAGCCAAATGTGGTAGGAAGTCTCTTTTCTAAGGGCCTTTATCCCATTCACAAGGGAGATGCCCTTATGGCCTAATCCCCTTTTAAAGGCCCCACTTCTCAGTACCTTCACACTGGCAACACCTAAATTTTGGAGAGGACGGATTCAAACCATAGTATCTTAGGATATAATCCATGATTTTTCCTATTTTAATTTTTTCCCCCAGTATGACAAAACATTCATGTATTCATTTCCATTTCTTAAGGGTAACCATGTTCTCATCCCTCATCATTTAATTTTCATCCTCTGTTTCACAGATAAAGAACGTGAAGAATGTATGCAAGTTGCCCCAAATGAAACAGTTAATAAAGGTAAAACTAAAAATGAACCCTATCTCTAGAGTCTACAGCCTGGATTCTACTCATGATAAGATGTTTATCCTTATGTGCTTAAAAGAAAAACAGTTTCTTAATATACAACACTTCTGACATCAAACATGTGTGGGTTTTTCACATCCTGAAACGTCCCCATTCTTGGACATCAATTGAGTGTTCACCTGGGTTCATTACATTTAACTACAAAGGATATTTTGAAGGATACAAATGAACAGTCAGAAGAGGTAAGGTCTGGAGGGTTTTAAGCCCAGGAGTTTCTGTCCCTATGGAGTTAGCATACACCACCCTCCACACATGTGGGTGCATTTATCCACTGGGAAGCTCTCCGAATCCCATGGCTTAGGGTCTTTATGGTGGTTTCATCACATAGGTTTGATGGATCACTTTCCAGCCTCCCTCCCCTCCCTGGAGGTTAAAGATGGAGGGTAAAGTTCCCAGATTCTAATATGACTTGGCCTTTCTAGTGATAAGCCCCCATCCTGAAGCTATCCAGAAACAGCCAAGAGTTGCATCATTAGAATAAATGATGCCCTCATCATCCAGGAAATTTGAAGGGATTTAGGAGCTCTGTGTAAGATGCAGTTATGAGCCCAAGTACTCAGGAAATTGAGAGTTTTAGGAGCTCTGTGTTAGGAACCAGCAACAGAGACCATGTATATAGTACTTATGTAAAGGAGCACCTCCACAGTTGACCACTCCCTACATTGTCCACCTCCTTAAGTTAACCTAAATTTCATAGACCTGACATAGACCCCATGTACATATCAGTACAGTAGGCCTAGTTCCTTATGTTGACCACCTCCATATGTTGACTAGTTTGTTACAGTCCTTTGGGTGGTCGCTTACAGAGGTTCTGCTGTGTTTTTTAGTATGCCGTGGTGCTCAACATAGAAAACCAGATACAGTAGAAGCAAGGAAGTACGAAAGAAGAAACCCCAATGAGAGACTCAAAGAGCTTGAACTCACTACTCTACATTGATGCCTTGATAGTCCCCTAACCTGCCCATGCATGGAAACTCACAAACCACCACTTTTTATTTCTATGTACCTTTTCTTTACAGTTCTCTTGGTCCCTCCACAGAAGAATCTCTATTTTGAGTCTCAGAAATCTGGACAGCAACGTGGCCCTGGCCACCTCGCCACTCCCTTTCTCCTTCACCTTACACAAAGGACACTTCTCATACACATTTACATTTATTATTGCAGAGAAAAAGTTTATAAACTCATGCTCTACTCATTGACACATAAGGCAATAAATCTTCCCACTTTTTCAAGTGTATTTGAGTGATTTCATTAATACAAATGTTTAACTGTACGTCCACCAGATAGAGGCAGGCATGATTCTTATTAATCACTGGTTTCCCATTGTCAGTAGAATGTTAACAATGAAGATAGAACAAATAATAAAAATCATGACAGGAGGTATTCCCTAATCTTTGCTCACTTCATGTTCCAACTGCTACACTACGAAAGTGACTAGGGCATCAGCCAAAGGAGGGCTGAGGACAAGACAGATTCAGCAATCAGAGTCCCTTCAATGAAAGGAGCAGGACCCAGTCATCTCACCTGCCAAGCTCATTCACCTATAGACAATACCTGTCACTGGCTTCACTCTCTCTGGTAGGGAGGCATAACCAACTCTGCCCAGGAGGCCTCAGAAAACCCCAAATAAAATTGAAAGAATGTCCGTTCAAACTGAGAGAAGTGGTGTGGATATGGGAGTTCTTGATATATTGCAAGAAGATGGAAATCAGGTAAAGCTCCATGGATGAATAAAACCAAAAAAGCCCCACCCAGGAATCTGCTTAGGAAGGAATAGTGGTGCTGAAGATCTCCTGAGAAGAGCACAGGGCAAACCCTGGACTGACGGTCTGGGAAAATAGGGCCCAGCAGTGAGAAGAGCTGGAACAGAGAACTTGACTGAACATGCGTGTGCTCATCACAAAGATTTCCCCTCCATGCTCATCCTTGCAGAGTAGAAACAGGAGAAGTCCCAGTATGGTAGCCAGGCAGCAGGCTGAGTGAGATTGTGCGAGGCATCAAGAAGCTTGTTCCTAGTAAAAAAACTTGATGTTCCCTATTAAATGGAATCATTGCCAGAGTGAATAATTCTGATTATATGATAAAGATATACTATTATTTTTATCAATAAGAGGAAGGAAGGAAGGGAGGGAGGGAGGGAGGAAGGAAGGAAGGAAGGAAGGAAGGAGGAAAGAAAGAAATCTAAATAAAAGAAAATTCAAAACAAGAAACTTGGGGTCCAAATACAAAGCAAAATGAAACAGGAATGTTTCTCAACCATGAACAGAGAAGTCAGGGCAACCTGGGTGCTAGCTAGGAAACTTTTCGCCTGAGAGGCCTTACCCTCAAGAATGAAACATAGTCCTGAATACTCACTGGCTCTGCAGACCAAAGAAATGTACAGTTATGATGAATCACACAGTTATTTTTTGTTTTTTTGTCTTTTTGTTGTTTGTTTTGAATCTCAAGTTTCGGAATTAACCTGGAGAATAAGTGAAGAAGTCCTTACGTCGTTTCTGAGGCACCATGTTTGTGGGTTTGATATTGAGTGCGTGCAAGTGACGTTACGGCTCAGAGAGTTCACAGTGTATAAGAGAGAGGAAGATGGAGGAGAGAAAAGGGTGTGATTGCTGAAAGGCTTGACTTTGATGGTGTGGAGTTAGCGTATCTGCTGAAATCGGTGCGAGAAGACATGGAAGTTCAGCAATATTTTTAAAATTATAAGCATAACTATAAAAATAACTACAAAATATTAAATGGAAAAGGACCGAAGGAGTTGCAGGAACACAGCCTGATGTTACCCTAGGAAGTGTCCTTTTGCTATTGTGTTCTGCATGAGTGAATGCAGAGACCCTGGAGGGAAGGTGTAAAAGAGAGAAGCGCTGACATTTTCTCCTTCTTTAGTAGTGAGTCAGCATATAATCTTTATGATTAGTGTAGGTATATTATCTGGAAGAGAAACAAAAAAAGGAGGAGTTAAAAATTGTAACCTCTGTGGTTAAGAATGATCAAAATGGGAAGCCTGGGCTGGGGATGGTGGTTTATGCCTGCAATCTCAGCATTCTAGAAGTCAGAGGCAGGAGGTTCACTTGAGCTCAAGAGTTTGGGACCAGCTTGAAAGTGCAAGACTCCATCTCCATTAAAAATAGAAAAAATTAGACAAGTGTGGTGGTGGGCGCCTGTAGTCCCAGCTACTTGGGAAGTTGAGGCAGGAGGATCCCTTGAACCCAGGAGTTTGAGGTTGCTATGAGCTATGATGACACTATTGTACTCCAGCCTCAGTGACAAGGTGAGACTCTGTCTTGAAAAGGAAAAAGAATGGGAAGTCTGTTTCCTTTTTGGTAAACACTTTCTGAATTTTTAAATGCTTTGATTTTTTAAACATATACATTTAGTATTTTCATTAAAATTTGAATTAAAAAAATAGAAGATCATTCTAGCAAACAAAGCAAAAAAATAAACTAGAGTTTAGCAAGAGTTACATTCTCTGCTGGGACACTGTGACTCCCCTGAAGATAATAGATTTATTTGCTTCAGACCAAATCTGAGAATCTTAAATTTTGCACATGACTTGAAATGTTTGTAAATTAATAAAAATGCACCAGTGACTCTTGTACTTTACTTTTAAAATCTGTCTCACTGTATGGATCACATGATTTTATGTAATCTTCTAATTTGTGGTCCAAGGCACCATGCAGTCAGCTTATCAAATAGCCTTCAATCCCATCTCCCTCATAAATAGCACACAGAGCCCCATCACTAGAGAGAAATTCTGTTTCCTGCCCTTGTTCTTTTTCCATGTAAACTCCTGACCTTAAGACAATTGTGTAAGTTCACCTCATACAGAGGCCTCCCAGTCTGACTTTTAATTCCCCTCCTTCCCCACTGCCCAACCCATCCTGCTATGGTCGCTGGTAGGTCCATCATGGATTCTCTGTCCTTTTATTTCATCCAAGGCCAGTAGCAGTTTTCAAAGCCACACTGATGGCAGGGAAGGAGACTGGCTGAGACATGCAGCTCATGGTGTGGGGCTTACTGCCTCTCTATTACAGACAAGAAACTCAGCTTCATAAAAGTTCAGCTCCTGCTCTGGTCATACTGCTATTATGGGACTGCTAAATTTGCAAAGTCCAAATTTGAACTTAAGTCTACCTAATTTCCCATGTCTTTTTAAAACATAAACCACAGTGCAATTATTCTGCGGCTGGCTTTTCACAGAAGATGTTGTATTCCAACCAGCTGGCTTGCAGTTCATCAACAACCTGGAGCTGGTGTTGTTCCTTATTGGAACAATCCAGGACTGAACGTCCAGGCATGTAGGCTTTGATCTTGGTCCTATGACCAATTAGCTCACTGGCCTTGAGTTTTCTCATTCATAAAAGGAGGTGGTTTACTAGATAATTATTAAGCTCTCTCCCAACCCTGAAGAATTTATATGCTAGAAAGAAACAAAGCTCATTAGCGTTATGTTCTAATTCAAATATGTTGCAAATCCCTAAAGCAGATGAGGTGGGAAAGTAGATTTAAGGTTACATATAATAGGCAATAATTAAACTAAAAATGAAATCCTCATATTCTAATACTTGGCTTGCTACTGTCTAGTATGGAGGGGGTTTAAGGTACTATAGTGTATTTGTCTGTGTGGGCTGCCTTAACAAAATACCACAGGCTGGGTAATTTAAAATGGAATGAGAAGTTATTGCTCATAGCTCTGGAGGCTAGCAAGTCCAAGATCAAGGTGCTGAAAAGATAGGTTTCATCCTGAGTTCTTCTCTTCATTGTGCGTGGCCACGTCTCACCATGCAGTCCCACAAACTCCAGGACAAAGACATGAAGCTTTCTGTTGTCTCTTTTTATAAGGAACGAATCCTGTAGGATCAGGGACCCACCCTTATGAACTCATATAGTTTTAATTACTTCCTTAGAAGCCTCATCTCCAATTATGGCCACCTGAGGATTAAGGCTTCTCCATATGGATCTTGATGGGATGTCAACATTCATTCCATGGCATGTAGCATCAGAAGAAGCCTACATACATCGGACTTGAATGGCCAAAGTTTTTCCCCTAAGAAGAGTGAAAAAAAGTTAGAAATAATGCAGAGCAGTGCTTTCTCAAACCTTAGTGTGTGTACGCATCACCTGGAGAGACTGTTTAAACACATGATTTAACTGCTTCCAGGGTCTCTTGATTCTCTTCCTGTCATTATCATTACAAATGTCATTTATTAAGTACCTACTATGTTCCAAGTACGTTAAAGGTGTAATCTCATATCATCCTCATAAAACCTCCTTAAAGTATCTTATTTTACAGACATAAAAATGCAACATATAAAGAGGTAACTTTCCCACAGACAGGGGCAGGTGAAGTCAGGGCCATGTTTAATCCCAGTTCTTTCTGTCTGATGCCAAAGCTCTTGATTTAATCACATTTCTCCATTATGCCCCTTGACCACAAAAATTTAAGTACCCAGGATTCTAATGTTTAACCTTTTAATGGCTATTTTTAACGTAATTTTTTTTGCAAACTAAAGGTTTTAATTAAATACACAATGCAATTAATTTTTACTTCCGAAATGTACACTTACCTTTGGTAACATCTTTTTAGCACTATAGTGATGAAGTATTCCCTTTAATCCTTAAAAAATGTTATCATT
>CAUYRH010124795.1:0-17144 GCA_963574655.1 Perodicticus potto | reverse complement strand
AAAAAATGGCCGGGCATTGTGGTGGCGCCTGTAATCCCAGCTACTTGGGAGGCGGAGGCAGGAGAATCACTTGAGCCCAGGAATTGGAGGTTGCTGTGAGCTGTGATGCCACAGCACTCTATCCAGGGTGACAGCTTGAGGCTCTGTCTCAAAAAAAAAAAAAAAAGATATTAATAAAGGAGTGATATTTTTGCAAACTATACAAAATGTAAGTAAATGCTATTTATTTTCTAGAAATATGGATTAACTATTATTAATTTCACTTTACTGGATTAAATGTCAAAACCAAATGGCATATTGCAATTTTTACTTTCTGGCTATAATGGCTATGAAATGAGTGAGAACACTTGTCATGTTTTTGTCTGTGGTTCCGCTTTAAATCTGCTTCAGCCATTATCCCCAACTAGCCATCTACTCCATCTCAACTACCTCGAACTCCACCTTGGAGTTCCCAGAAACGGCCAGCTATGGAACAGGCATGATAAGTCACCTTTCAAGCTTTTATAGACCAATGAGAAGATGGGATTCCAGATAATGGGCCATTTTAATACTCCAACGCCTCAGATTCAACGTATTCCATCATAGAGATGTCATGATTAGAAAATCCAAACAAAAGAAAATCATTTTACATAACTTATGTCTCTTCTGCATTATTTTAAAATACCACATAACCTTCATAAGATCTTATTACATTACTTAATGGCAAGGCATGCTACATGCTGGTATCAACTGAAAATTGGGATAAAATGCCAGGAATTGGAGGGCAGGAAGGTGTATCAGGGAAGAAATAAATCCAGAAATCTTGATTAGCAATCACTTCGCCTTGTAATGAGTTTCTGAACCAGCAGGGTGAAATTGCATGCCAAAAATCACAATGAAATATCCTCCATTTGGACACAGACGAGCCCTACCATCACCTAGTTCCAGATTTAGAAGACTGAACTTACCAAACATGTGACTGAGCAAAAGCTCGCCCTCATTTCCTAGTTTACTTGTGCTTCGGTGACTGATTGTGAATGGAGGCTCAGTAATACGAAACCACGGTCAAAGACTGTAGATCAACCACTGGGCACGTGGCGCTGTTGTTATAGCATCAATGAATGAGCACAGCGTTCAAAGAGACTCTACTAGTAATGCTGACTCAAGAGCTAGGCTGGTCCATAGAATAACAGGTCCACAGATAAACGTATGACAAGGTGCCACAATTCCAATGTCCTTTCCTGGCACTGCAGTGAGCTATCTCTGCCTTCTAGATAGTTTTTAAACACTGGATAACCTTTTTACCAAAATGGTTTCAAACAGCCTTGAAAGCAGATCTTAAAGAAACCGCTTAAATATTTCCATCTACATGTACCAATATCTCCACTCCTCTATTAATCTATGTCTTTCAGCACCATCACAATAAGAAGATACACTTTGGTATGTTTTTGGGGGGGAGTGAGGACTGTTACACATGTTTCAAAGAAAATAAAGCCAATTAAGCAAACAGAAAGGGAAAAAATGTATTTTTCTTTAAGGATCTGTGCTTTAGATTCCTGATTAATATGAGTAAGGATGCGAATTTGTATTTCTATCTGGTTTAATAAAAAAAGTTTCCTGAGGTATTTTCTGAGTCAATAATGCCATGTTATCTGTGTACAAACAGTCCTTGAATTTCAATCATTCATTAATTCATCCAGTCAAGATTAATTCACCAAGCATTGACTCAGAGCATGTGCTAATCTCTGAACACAGCACAGGAGACACGAGATGAGAGCATTTATCCCTGCCCTAAACCTGGTGCAGGGGAGAGATACCTAAACACTAGTTACAGGAGACCCTCTGTGAGTTGGCCACCCAAGGGACTGTAACAAACCGGCCAACACACAGAGCTGGTTGACACAAGGAACTAGGCCTTCTGTACTGATATGTGTGTGCGGTGCACATCCAGTGTATGAAAATTAGGTCAACTTAAGGAGATGGTCAAGGGAGGGAGGTGGCCAACTGTGGAGGTTCTACTGCCATGGGTAGGGGAAAGAAAGAGTGGGATAAATGCAGTGACAGAGATGGAGCAGAGGATTTTTAATCTCCTAGAAGATCACCCCAGCAGGACAGAGAGCCCTTGGGGAACACTCTCCAGGAGATGATCCCTGAGCTGTCTTAGGCCAGTGGTTCTCAACCTGCCTAATGCTGCAACCCTTCAATACAGTTCCTCATGTTGTGGTGACCCCCCAACCATAAAAGTATTTTCGTGCAATGAAAATAATTTTCACTGCAGATGAAAGGGGGATGGACCAAAAACACCGCCTGAACAAACGACAGCTCTTCTGCACTGTGGAATGTGAAAGTGCCAGGCAAGGAACCACGGAGATGGGACAGAGGGACGAGGGCCCAGCAGAGGGTCTTCCAAGACAGCCCAAAGGGGTCTGAGCTTAACCCTCACGCAACAAGGAGCAATGGGAAAAGAGTGGCTTCTCAATAAGATATGAAAAGACCCCTTTAGTAACTATATGAAGAATGGATCTGGCCAGAATCAAAGTGCTCAGCTAAAAGTAGACCAGGTGCGAGTGGCTGAAGGCCTGACTAGGGCAGCAGAAAGAACAAGTTATAGGCATGGGAGGCAAAGCTTCCAGACACTGGTGTAAAGGGCAGGGAAGGCGCAGAGGCGATGACACCCTGTTTGAGGTCCTCCTGGGGCCACAGAGTGAAGGCGATGCTGTTGAAGCAGACGGAAAGTGAAAGAGGGTGAGGCACTGGTACAGAACACTGAGTCCAGTCCTCATCAGGGTCTCGGAGCCTGCAGGAGCACAATCAGTTGGCTGGATTTTTTAATCTAGAGCTCAAGGTGGATGCCTACTGGGATACAAAGCTAAAGGGGTTTGATTCAAGTATACAATAGTTGGTGTCCAATAAGTGCATGACAGCTACAAAGGGTATGAAGCAGAAAAACAATGGCTGAGGCCAAAACCCTGGGAACTGCTCAATATTTAAGAAATAAGAGGCAAAGTAGACCCCTTTGAAAAAGAGAAAGAGCTGTCAGAAGATGAAAGGGAGGACCTGGGAACCTGAGGAAGGAGGGGATGGGCAGTGCGCAGTGCGCAAGTCCAGCACAGAGCGCTCTCTCTCCCGCACGGAGCGCTCTCTCTCCAGCACAGGGCCTGGAAATAGTCAGCAGCTCTGGCAAATGGAGGTGGCATTGTTGCCCCAAACGATAGTCACATTAATGGTATGCCGGAGGGTTGAGAAGTGAGCAAGCAAAGGAAGCAAGCAGGAACTGTTCTTTCAAAAACTTATGTAAGAAGGGAGCCATCCCAGATAGATTTAAGGATTTAATATAAAAATTTTAAACTTTCAGTTTTGAAAAGAAAATATAGAAGAATGTCTTTATGGTTATAAAGAAAGAGTTTTTTTTTTCTTTCTTAAGTTATTTGTACATAGATCACACATACATTTATGCCATTATATGTTTCGATGTGTTATTTGTACAAATTGGAGTGTTTACATACTACTAATCAATGTAGCTTTCACCTCACTTGCCCAATTACAGCATTAAGACATTTGTGTTCTACACCTGATAGATCCAACTTGTACTTGCATTATGCTCCATAGGTGTGGTCCCCCTATTGACCCTCCCTCTATCTACCCACCCCCCTTCTTTTTCCTCCCCTTCCCCCCTTCCTCCTGGGCTATAGTTGTGTTTCATTTTTCAAATGCAAGTGTGAGTGATTATAAACTGGTTTCACAGTAGTACTGAGTACATTAAAAAAAAAGAAAAAGAAAGAAAGAGTTTTTACAAAATAAAATAAAATGTCTTAAAGGAGAACAAGAAAGAACTAACCATAATGTAAGTGATTGGTCATTGAAATTAACTTATATCCTACAAAAGTTATCATAAATAAAATTAAAGATAAGATACTGAAATGAGACCCTTGTGATGCATACAATTACCAGAGGATTAATGCCTAAAATTCACATAGAACTTCTACGATTTGATACGTAAAAAAAGCAACACAATAGGAAAATGGGCAAAGGATATAAACACACAATTCACAAAAAAAGAGCAAATCTGAATGAACCATAAATCAATGAGAAAATATTTCAGCACAATGGGAATCAGAGAGTTGCACATTATATAATATTTTACACCAATGGATTTTCCAGATTAAAAATTTTGATAACACTAAGTACTAGAGACGATTGATAACTACAAGAATGCCCACCGCTCACACATGTGTGCAAGCAGAGAAGAGCATTTATTGTAGTCCTGCAGTGAAAACAACATAAATATCCATAAACAAGAAAAAGGATTAGAAAAAAAAGGGAGCCAGGCTAGTGGTCCCCTCATGCCAGTAATCCTAGCACTCTGGGAGGCCCGGAGGAGAGGCTCACTCAGACCCAGGAGTCTGAGACTGCCAGGAGCTGTGACGAGGCCACTGCACTCCAGCCTGAGCAGCAGTGCGAGATACTCAACAGAAAGGAAAAAAAAAAAAAACACTTAGCTAAGAAGAGAGGAAGGGGTAGAGATCAAGCACTAGTTCAAATGGCACTGGAAAGGCTGAGAAGAGTGGGTTTGTTTTGTAAAGATGGGCGGTTGGATGTGTTTATCAGCCGTGGGGGCGTGGGAAAGAAAGGAAGGTAAGGAGGGTAGAAGGTCGGAGGCCCAGGGGGATGAGAGACAGAGCAAAGGGTCGTGAAGGAGGTGGCAGGGAACGTGGCAAGCAGAGTGAACTGAGCCTGGCGCCGGCCTCGGCTTTCTGGACACCATGCGTTTGCCTACCTTTCCTCCAAATAACATACACAAAAAAATCATTTGTGCCTTCTTGGAAAAGTTGCTGCCAATGGAGGGATGAGGTCAGCATCCAGATCCCCTGCTGAAAAAAGACAATGCAAAGAATAAAAATCCACAAAAGAAGTTATTTATATTGATAAGTGACATGTTTACCCATAAAGACAAGCATATTCGTTAAGTACGTGTGTGCTCATGTTACACTAACTTCTAAACAATGTCCTATAATAAATAGCTGTTTAGGTCAAGATTAGAAAAACACAGCAAGTCGGCCACACCTCAATGGCCCAAGAATCTCAACTGTCAAATAACACACAGCATCCAGCCTCATAGGCACCCCAGGCTGGGCCAGCCTTGTCAAGGCCTCACCACGTACACAGACGTGTGCTCTGCACTTGTGGACAGATGTGTGTTCCGCGCCTGCACCTGCTTCTTCCTTTCTCCCAAAAGGAAGCAGGAAGGCTAATCCAATTCACTCCGGGGGCCAGAGACTATTGCAGAAACACCTAGGAATTAGACAAAGCAAGAAAAATCAAGAAGCAACCCAGGTAGGAGCAAGACAAAGGGGAGAAAAATAGCCTAGAAAAGGGCGAGTGCTGGAACTCATCACTTGTGTCCCCCAGAGCGCCCTGTGCCTGCTCTCGCTGCTGTAAAACTCCTCACACGCCTCTAAAACCAGCTTCAACAGGGCTGCGTGGTGACACCACTGACTTGCCCGCCAGGGGGAAAAACCAGAACATGAGGTCATTGCCTCACACTTTCTACTAAAATCAATTCTAAATGGATCAAAGATACACATCTGAAATATCAAACCATAAAAGCATGAAGAAGAAAACCCAGGAGAATTTTATTTTATTGTTTGGGATTCATCGTGGGTACAAAGAATTAGGTCATGGCCTAAGTATGACCCCAAAATTCGACAACAATAAAAAGAAAAGGGCTGTGAATTTGACCAAAGTTGAAAATTTCCGAGTAGTTAAAAAAATAAGCAAAATGAAGACAAATATTTGCGACTTGTATCCCAAAGAACTGAGTTCTTGAATAAATGAAGATGTTCTTAAAATCAGGGGGAAAATGCCAACAAACCAATAGAAAAAGGAGCAAAAAATACGAACGCATTGTCCACTAAAAAAGAAAGAGGAATTCCTCTTAAACATGTGAAAAGATGTCCAGGCTCATTTAAAATAAGAGGCATGTAGATAAAAACTATGGATAATGAGCTGTCACTTTATTAGATAAGCAAAGATCAAAATAGCTGAAAACACAGAGTATTAAAGTCTAAGGAAGAAGGGAACTGCATACATTCCCCGTTAGACTGTGAGTTGACACGATAGATTGTGTGTATTTCACAATACACGTGAAATATAATTGGCAACATCTATCAAAATTGAAAGCATGTGTGCCCCTTGGTGCCGCAGCGCCACTTTTAGGTACTGTTGTGTAAGACATTTATAAAAGTATCTCTGCTGAAACATTTTTCGTAGGAGCAAAAGATTACAAGCAACCTAACTGTCCACAAATAGGTAACTAGTAAGTAAGTTCCAGTTTATTTATACAATGCAATACTATGAGGCCAATTTAAACAAAAATGGGATGGCATTCCAGGTACAGATAAGGAATAGCGTCCAAGATGTACTAAATAAACACACAAAAGAGCACAGTGAAAAACAATGCACAGCATGAATCCTTTCTGCGGGGATTAATACACACACACATCTATGTTTATCAATTTCACGAGTATCAATTATCTCAGGAAGAGTCAACAAAAAAAGCAATTGCCTTGGAGCAAGCAGACCCAGCTGATGGGCCAGGCAGGCAGGGAAGTTCCTGCTTATTTTGTGTCATTTCACGTCCTTAGAATTAGGTGGCGTGCCCTTATGTCACCTGTTTAAGAGGAAAATTTTAAAACTAAGAGTCACATAGACTCTTCATGCTACAGTCGTATGATATTCTCTGTCACGGGAGATTTATTGTCAAGACACAGATTTTTTTTTTCTTTTGTGAATTTTCAAGATCCTGTTTCTATTTTCATTGTTTGTCACCACTAGATGACAAGCATGGGTGCCCGGAAATTTGCAAGGAGGCGTCGGCACCACTTGGAGGCTTAAATAATTCAGAGACAACCCACATCTAAAGTTCCTCAAAACAATTTTTGAGCTTCCTTAAATCCCTTTTGGAACTGTGTAAGGTCTGAATAACCAAATCACAGCAAGCTGTAATTTTACAGCCTTTGTCTTCAAAGTAGACCCAAAGCCCTAAGAAGGAAGAAGTGTGTGCTTAATAACAACTTGTTGAATAAATGAATGAACAATGCAATTAATTAAACGATAAAATGTTATTTCCTTTGAAACAGTCATAAAAAGAACAGAAGATCTAGGTGGAATCCTCCCAAATTCAATGAAGTCCTTCCCTATAATTTTTTACAAAACTCTTTCAAGGCTAAATGCAATTCTTACCCTGGCCCTTCCTTCCTTCACACTCACCCACCCTCACCCTCTTCCCAGCTTGTGCACCTTTACTCTGGAATTTAAATGAACAGCTGTTAATATTGGCCCCAAGACGCTATTTGGGAATTAGCTACCTTAATGTAAGTACATTTTTAGTTTTACCGAAACCCTGCTGGAAAGCCTTCACAGTTTTGCCTGCTCTGCAAAGGCATCAAAGAGGCAATGGGGATTTGAGTGGATCATTGCGGAGCGGGAGATATTCTCATTTATTTCACAATTTGGATGCATATACTCTTCTCTGTTCCCCTCTAGCTTTTCTCACTAGAAATTAGCCTCGAGGGCAGCAAAGCCCTTCCTGCCTGATCCCCAAACTTTCCCACAGACTCAGAAAGGAGCCCACTACCATATGGTTCTACCCTGGAGGTGGCGCATCCTCTCCCCTGTAATGAGAAATCCTGCATGCAAATTAGTCTTATAATAACATTCTGTGGTTTTTGATGTTTTAGGCTTAGATTTTCTCAGATACCATTAGTTGAGAAAGCAAAACTCATCAGACTCTCTATTGCGTTGTGCTGGCCACGTGCTATCTTCCACACCGATCAGATGATCAAGAGATGGTTTTAGCTTTGGGTTCATAATTAACCGACGGTAGGTGGCCCTACGGCAGAGCTGCACACACCCACCCCAAGGAGAAGGCAGACCCACAGTGCAAATGGACATTGTCGCCTTGAATTTTCCTCGGAATATTATCCGAAGAGCTGGGTTGTAACACCTGCAGCGGGTACTGTCTTAGCCAAGGACGTCTGGATTTAAATAACAGGAGCCCATTCTAGACCATGTTTAGAGGGGACAGGGAAGGGAACAGGATTTACTATAACACAGTTTCTCACACCCTCCACTCTGTGCTGCTCTCTGCTTTCTCTACAACTGTTCTCTTCTCTGCCTACAGGGGCCCAGCAGCCCCCAGGTCAACGCCACTTGTCACTCCGTGAAGCCAAATCCAGGACTGCACTTCTCTCTGTGCCTACTCCAAATTCCTACAAAAAATAATTCCACCGGCCCCTGGTAAGGTAACCAATCAACTATACCAAAGGTCATACGAGCTTGAAAGAAAACTGAATGCACACCTATTGCCTCTCAGGAGTGCTGTGACAGCACGTCCCAGCACCAAGAGCAGGCCTCTGTCTGCAAAGGTCAGCTTATCCTTTCATGCGTTGATGTGCAGTTGGGTTGCTTCCACATCTTGGCAATTGTGAACTGAACTGCAATAAGCATTCTAGTGCAAATGTCCTTGTGATAAAATGATTTTTTCTTCTGTATTAATAACCTAATAATGGGATTCCAGTGGTGATTTATAAACTGATGTATGTATGCCCTGGAATACTATTCAGCCATGAAAAAGATAAACACTTTGCATTTTTGTGTTTACCTGGATGGAGTTGAAACACATTCTTCCTAGCAAAGTATCACAAGAATGGAAAGCAAATATCCAATATACTCAATACTAACACAAAGCCAATAATAAAACAACTACACGTGCACACAAGAGAAAAGCACAAGTATATTCAAGTGGGGAAAAGGGGTGGAGGAAAAGGGGCAGAGAGAAGGAGGGGGAGGGACTGGTGGGCTCTCACCTAATGTGCTCAGTGTAAAGGCATATGGCACATCGCCTGGGTGAAGGGCTCAACTACAACTTGAACTTTACCTTCGAAACACAGACAATATAACTTAACCTTTTATACCCTCATATTAATCTGAAATGTAACAGGAAAGGTAAGCTAGACAATGCTGTAACAAGGAGCAAACTCCAAATGGTACAAGGCCTCACGCAGCAGTCTCAGTTACCATTCACAGTCTCTGTCCACCGGGCTCATCAGCACCGGGCTCTTTGTCTCACTCTAGGAACCAGGCAGACAGGAATGTGGTGGGGGCACACAGCTCCCACACTGAGCCCAGACGCACACAAGACACGTACGTTCAGATTTCATTGGCTAAAGTTAGTAGTGGCAGCACCGACTTCACAGGAAGAGGTGTGTCAAGGCCGGGGTGGGAGAGACACAACTGGCCCTTGTCGGAGCAGCAGAGATGACTACCATAGGCCTTGTGACAAGGAAACCTTCTCCACTCAGAAATGCCACTGACCCTCGGCGCATGGAAAGCCAGAGGCCAGTTATGCCCCTTTACGTTCACTTTGAGCCCTGTTTATCCCTTTTCCTCTCATGGAGTCCTGAGTTACGACTTTATAAGTAAAGTAACCTTGGCTGTGGCTCACGCCTATAATCCCAGCACTCTGGGAGGACAAGGTTGGCAAATCGCCTGAGGTCACCAGTGTGAGACCCCCTTCTTTAAAAATAGTTGGACATTGTGGCAGGCGCCCTGTAGTCCCAGCTATTTGGGAGGCTGAGGCAAGAGAATCACTTGAGCCCAAGAGTCTGAGGTTGCTGTGAGCTGTGATGCCACGCACTCTAGCAGGGGCAACGAAGTGAGACTCAGTCTCAAAATAAATAAATAAAGTAACCAAAAATAATTTAATTATACTTTTATTAGCTCTCATCAAAATTAAAGAAAATAGGGAGAAATTACAATTTTTAAGTTATAGTAAAAAGATCATTTGTATGCCTACTTAATTTCTGGAATGATTTCTTTAAAGACTGGTTCTAACCCAGTTACATGGGCAATATATAAATCTGTGGGATAGCAGTCCATTAAATCAATTACCACAGTGGTGTAAATATAATCTCAAATCAATTTAACTTCTTAAATAAGATCAAGAATATCCCATTAAATAAGAGTTCTACCATTTGAAAACCTTTATCAGTGTAAAAAATCCCATGACTTTTGCTTACATCTATGTCTCGAAAGATTGTCAGTACAATTTTACTTACCTGAACCACCATAAATATATATCAAGAAATACCAAATCAAAAGCAAAGTGATTATGTAAAATGTGTCTGATAAACTTAGATACAGTTAAATTAAAGGAGTATATAAACAAAAAATATGTACTAGCTCTCTTAAGGTGTTTAGATAATGAATTTTTGCTTTACAATTCATATTGTCAACAAAACTTTATGATTTAAATGCTACATAGGCTACAATGCCCAAAAACACCCAGGAGTAAAAAATTACCTTTCCCACTGGCTACAACTCAGAAAGTCCAGGAATGAAACTAATGAACAAAGGTCATTAATGAACCATATGCATTATAGGAATTTCAAAGGCAATTAGTAAAAGAAGGTGCGGGTGTCACATTGCGAGGGTGTGTTTATGTGGACCTATGTACATTGCTTTAAAAAGTGTATCTTATTTACCATTAAATCACATTAGTCAACTGGACTGATCAGATATATACTTCAATGTTTGTACTTTAATTATCTCTTCCAGCATGCAGGAACACCTAAAGCAGAATAAAGGTAGTATTTAAATGTAAATTGAAAGGTGATTTGTTTATAAATGGTGCTCAAAGAATTGTTTGTGTACCAGGAAGGGGGAAAAAAGGTAGACTTTCATCTCACACCACTTAAAAAATTAATTCCCAATGAATTTAATGTTAACAAATAAAGTTAATAGAGCAATATAAAGTTTTAAAAATATATATGGCAAAATATTTTTATAAACTGGGAGTGGAGAGCTTTCTTAGGCAGGAAACCTAAAAAAACATAAAGAAAAAGATTGAAATATTTGATGACATAAAAATTACAAACAGTTCAACTTAACAAAAGATACCATTAGAAAACTTAAATGACATGAAAAGATTGTACTCTAGACAGCCAACAAAAGTTTATCATTCAGAAAATACTTAAGCCTCCCATATATTGATAAGAAAAAAACCAACCCAACAGAAATGTGCAGAAGCTATGTACGACCAAGCAAATGGCGGGAGAACAAATTTAAATGACAGATAGACATAGAAGAGACATTTGCCTTTTCACCACTAGTCAGAAAATTGCAATTTAAGGAAAAATGAGAAGCCCTTGTTCAGTGATCAGATTGGTACAGATTTCTAAGAGCAATAACACCCAGCACGGCCAGCTTTGGAGAAACAGGCTCTGAGAATCGGACTAGCCAAAACTGTAACCCAATAAGCCGTGATTTGACCCTATAATCCTCCTTCTGGCTATTTATGCTAAAAGAAAAGAAAAGTAAGAGCTCCAGTATGTGAATAAGAATATGCTAACTGCAGCTTTGTTTGAAGAAGCAAAACAAGTGCCTTTTCTTCAATATGAAGTGCTTATAAACTGCATCAAATCCTTTTCTAAATTAAACAAGATATAAATTATGTATAAAAAATTTAAAAGATATTATCAAATGTACATGTGTGTGATATAATTTGGCATAGTCACGCCTAAGCAAGAATAAGACTTTGATCTCTTTGATCTGTATTTTTAAAAATTCAAAGACTGCATTAACGTGTATATTAACAGTGAACAAAAAGCAGTCTTTTAAAAGTCTTGAAAACTTAAGTAGTCTATTAATTTGTTTCAAAAGCCATATTTCTTAACCTAATGGAAATTCTAACTTTCAATTTGTCTTATTTATTTGTCTGTTAGTTTTAAAATCCTACATCAAAGTGTCACTGGCCTTTTACAAATAAGTCAGCTTTCTAATTCAAATTAAAACATGTTTGTTTGACCAGGGTTGGTGGCTCACGACAATTCTAGCACTCTGGGACGCCAAGGCAGGAGGATCCAGTGAGTTTAGGAATTTGAGACCAGCCCTAGAGAGACCAGCTTGAGCAAGAACAAGATCATGTCTCTACTAAAATTAACTAGGGTGTTGTGGCAGGCACCAGTAGTCCCAGCTACTTGGGAGCCGGAGGCAGGAAGATCACTTGAACCCAGGAGTTCAAGGTTGCTGCGAACGAAGTTAACAACACAGCACCGTTAGCCTGGGCAACAGAGTGAGACTGTGTCTGAAAAAGAAAAAAATGTGTGTTCAATAGAATCCTACATGATAGGTAAATTACTCCCTAAAATAAATTAAGCATTTGGTCATTTTAGCAGTTTCAACCCTTTAGGGAAACAAAGTAGTGGAGATGCATTTAACACGTCCCTGAAGAAGAATGTAACTCTGTCTTTCGACGAGTCCAACTTAACAGCCCCTCGGCTGGCAGAATTATGGCCAATGTGTTCATCATGACCTGGTATCAAAATACGCTATCACTGTTACAGCCTTTTAGCTTTCACACTACAAAAGTAATTCATGTTCATAACAGAAAATTTAGAAAATAGAGGGGGGTGGGGAAGACAATAAAATCACCCATAATGCCTATGGTCAGAGATGATGGCAACAAACCTGGTTCATTTCCCTCTGATATCTGTCCTAGGTACATATATATATAATTCTGGCTTTATATATATATGCCTGGTTTTATATATATATGTCTGTTCTAGGTGTATATATATATATATATATATATATAATATGCTGGTTTTATATATATATGCCTGTATATAAAAATATAATGTTTTTCTTTATTAAATCATAGCTGTGTACATTAATGCAATCATGGGGTACAATGTGCTGGTTTTATATACAATTTGAAATATTTTCATCGAACTGTTTGACATAGCTTTCATGGTGTTTTCTTAGTTATTGTGTTCGGACATTTATATTCTACATTTAGTAAGTTCCACCTGTACCCTTCTAAGATGCATCATAAGTGTGATCCCACCAATTACCCTCCCTCCACCCATCCTCCCCCTTCCCCTCCTCTCCCTTGCCCCTTTCCCCATATTCTTGCACTGTATTTAGGTTGTAGCTCTCATATGAAAGCTATAAATTAGTTTCATAGTAGGGCTGAGTGCATTGGATACTTTTTCTTCCATTCTTGAGAGACTTTGCTAAGAAGATTATTTTCCAGCTCCATCCATGTAAACATGAAAAAGGTAAAGTCTCCATCTTTCTTTAAGGCTGCATAATATTCCATGGTGTACATATACCACAATTTATTAATCCATCCATGGGTCGATGGGCACTTGGGATTTTTCCATGACTTAGCATTTATGAATTGGGCTGCAATAAACATTCTGATACAGATATCTTCGCTATAATGTGATTTTTGGTCTTCTGGATAATTTTTTTTGAGACAGAGTCTCACTCTGCCTCCCCCTAGGTAGAGTGTCATGGTGTCATAGCTCACAGCAACCTCTTGAGCTCAAGAGATCCTCTTGCCTCAGCCTGTAACTGGGACCACAGATGCCTACCACAAAGCTGGCTTGTTTTTCTATTTTTAGTAGAGGGGGTCTTGAACTCCAGAGCCCAAGCAATCCATCTGCCTCAGCCTCCCAGAGTGCTGGGATTACAGGCTTGAGCTACCTGGCTCAGCTGTTCTAGGCAGATAATCAACAATAGCAGGTGTTTGGGGGAAAGGAAGTCATGGCTGATCCCAAATCATACTGAAAACAACCAGTCAACAGGAGGCACAGCATTTACTAAGCAGTGGAAACATATTTTAAGATTTGCCATTTTATGGTGACTTTTATATTAACTTGAATTAACTTCCCCTTTTCATAGCTGATCTTTTTCCAAAGAAGCCTGTGCATCATTTCTTTATTGGTGAGCAAATAATTCTTCCACCTTTCTGAAGAATCCAGAAAGACAGTATAAACAACGAGAGCCAGTATGAGGTATGACTTTGTCTCTGTGCACTGGCCTTCAGGCATCACCACCCTCATGAACTCTGCCCTCCTCCCAACCCCTACCATTCTCCTCCGTCCACCCCAGGCCAGGACCTAGTCCAGCAGATAACAGAGATAACAGCATGGTCAACCCTCAATACCTCAAACCTCACAGGCATCCCAGCCTAGCCACTAATGAATGTTATTTTCATCAACTTTTCTCTCCTAGAAAATTGATTTACTGTCACAGTGTGACTGGTCCACTCTGTAGTTCCCAAAGGCAGAGATCTCCTACTACATCTGTGCTTTCAGTTATTTCAGAAACGTTTAGAAGAGTTTCATTTTAACAACAATGTTTAACTACACTGTTCATTATTATTTCTATCACCATGAATCCAAAGCCAAGTTGATCTATCCCAGATAATTAAGAGGTTTTATTTGGAAGGAAAAAAAATGGGCTCGATCTGTTTTATTTTACTTTGTAAAAACTTATTCCAGCTGCTGATCAATCTGTTTCAATGGGCAATATTTGTAATCTTCTTTCTTCCCCTTCTTTATTTTACAAAAATGGGATCATTCTGGTTTTGTGTTTAATGTTTTATAACTTACCATATCGGGTAATCAGAAATGGAAATAACTGGAAAATATAACATGTTCTCACTCATATGTGGGAGCTAAAAAAATTGATCTCACAGAAGCAGAGTAGAAAAGTTATTGCTACAGGATGGGAAGGGGCGGAGGGAAGGGAGGAAAGGAGAGGTTGGTTATAGGACACAAAATTACAGCTAGACAGAGGGAGTTAGTTATAATCTTCTACAGTACTGTAGGGTGACTATAACCAACAATAATTTATTACATGTTTTCCAATAGCTAGAATAAGGGATTCTGAATGCCCCCCCACAAATAAATGATAAATGTTTGAGATGCTGACTATGCTAATCATTCTGATTCAATGCAACTACATGTTGTATGTATCAAAATATCACCATATGCCTCATAAATATTATGTATAATTTAATTACATAAATTATTATGTGTCAATCTTTAGAAAAGAAAAAAAGAAAGCCAAGTTTTGTGAAAAAGATCTTTTCACCCATCAAGACTGAAAGGGCACACTTATAATTCTGAGTTAAGATAAGTACAAGCAAACTAAGTAAACAAAACATGTCTACCTCCAAAATATTCTGAAGTTAAAAAAATTTTTTGAAGAAACTCGAATTTGCTGTCAACAAAACTCTTTCTGTAATAGGACATTTTCTCCATTTAGGACTATCATGCCACCAAGAAAATATGTATTTCCATATATATTTGAAGTGTACATTGGCATATCTATGGCTACAACACAGTGGCAATCAGTGTTACCACATTCTGGAAAGCAAGCCCTCCTTCTAAAAGATGCACAGGCATACAAGTCATGCAAAATCTGTCAGGAGGACATCCCAAAGCCACAGATGAATACAAGTCACAAACCAAGAGGAATGCCAGAGGATGTCAACTAGATTTCCTAGCATGATTTGATAGGAGACAACCAAAGCTTCAGATGCTAGGGCACTGGTTATTGACTATGTGAGAAAGGTGGGTATCTGAATGATTCAAAAATTTAGCTATGGTCCAAAACTGTGTTTTATATTTACTAAAATTCTTCATGATACATCTAATGTTTAGAAGTACAGTAAAACCCTTAAACAGAGGCCAGTTTTTAAAAAAATGTTCAAGCTTATAAATTTCTCCATTTGCCCTTTTCCACTTATTGCTTTTATAGCTTAAGTTCCAAGCTAGAAAAATTATTTGAATCCCCAGGTGAATTTTGTGGAGATTCTGACAGCACTAAGCTACAACTTTCTCAAGTGGAAAGTGTCATTTGATAGCTACAAGCAGAAAAGTGGAAGGTTTAAACAAGCAATCCCTTCAGCTCATCTTCTGGATAGATCTCTCTCCTCCTCAAGGTAAGATTATTTATCTAACCAGCAGGATTTCACGAGTCATGTCTTTTAGCCTGTTCATTTCATTTGGTAGTAGGTTTGGTTCTGGTGTTGTTTAGATAATTAGACTTTATGAATAGGAAATTATCAGATATCTAAACCTGCTAAGTAGATTTTTTTCATCTCTCTGCCAAATACAGTATTTGCAAGCAGTTAATTACATATGGACTCTCTACCACAAATGTCATCTGCTACAATAGGTAAGAACATCTGTGGCTATTATGTAAATACAGCCTATAAATAAAGCAGCACTCACAGAACCTCCCACCAGGCTCTGGCTGCACCATGGCATGGCCCGAGCTTCCTTCCCTCCAACAGTTATCTGATCTCAATACTGAGAAGCTGACAGAGAAAGACAAGATTTAACAAAAGATAAATATACACACAAGTAAGATGATGTTTAATGTCTTATTCATTCTTAATGCTATAGTTATATTTATCAAGGTAGTCTTTATTGATTCTCAGACACTTTAATACCAAGTCTGCTTATAAAATAATGACAGGGTTGTTTTCATGTGAGGTGACTGTCTCACGATTTGGGTTTTTATTTTCTTTTTAATCAATATGTCTTACGCACAGAATCTCTCAGGGGATGATGCTATGATGTGAGACAAGCATGGTTAAAGAACCTAAATAGTGATTAGGTAGGACAAATACAGTACATATATATTTAATTTTATATCAAACATGGGTATGTATCAGTTTCTATTAAATTAGATTTAGAATGAAAAGGGGATCTGCATAGATTTTGACTCTGTTCTATCACTTCAAGGCCATTTCAAATAGAAAATGGAAGGATTCGGAGGGTGGAGCAAGATGGCGGCCGAGTAATAGCTTCCTTGCAACTGGGCACAGTGAGACTGCGGAGAGAGGACTTCAGACATCTCTGGCAGGCAGGATCTGCCCAGAAACTTCCCTTTGGGGACACAGGGAGACAGCGTGAGACTTCTGGACACCCTGAGGAAGACAAAAGTGGCGGAGATTGGGCACGTGGTTGCCTGCGTTTGTTCAGTCTGACCCTGTTGGCAGCTGTGGGTGGGGCAACAGTCGGACTGCAGGCTGGAAAGGCCTTGCCTGTGAGCTGTTTGGGTTTCTTTTGGACTTGGCGCTCAGCTGAACTGCCTTGGGAGAACTTGGGCAAGAGTGCAGGGGTCTTTGAGTGTTGTCTGGGGCCCCAGACTGGGCCACTGAGCCAGATGGAGCTACCAGTGTTTGGTTGTGGGCTGTGTGGAGCCATTGTGGGAGAACTGCGCTGGCAAGCTCCACCACCCTCAGGGTTGCAGAACAAACATTGGGCAGGAGCGAGTAATCTAGTGACTGATTATTCACT